>JAKWBI020000339.1:0-52765 GCA_022664585.2 Zalerion maritima
CTGCTAAACGAATGTATGTGCATTGATTGAAAAAAAAAACCCCCCCCCCAAAAAACAGAACGGGGCATTTTACATGGAGAAGATCATCTTCTGGCGACTCAGCCGGGGAAGCAGGGACATGGTGCCGGGGCCCTTTCGCCCCACGCCGCTGCAGTCGCACCACCCCCGGCCCGCGCGGGGCAGGCACCTGGTGGTCGACTTCCTCAACTGGCCCGACATCCGCGACCAGCTGCTCCTGAGCCCCGAGGAGGCGTGCGACATGGACGCGCTGATCCGCGACGTGGTCCTCCATACCGTCATCGAGGTGCCGCACCGCAACGTCGCCGTCAACGTCTTCGACCTGTTCCAGAACCGTGCCACGGCCGCCGGCAGCCCCGACCATCGTCACCGCCGCAGCAGCAGCAGCATCAGCAGCAGCCACCGCGGCAGCGCTCGTGCCTCCCCCAAGAGCCTCGGCCACACCGCGCTCGCCGACCCTGCCTGGACCTTCTTCGAGATCGGCCCCGGCGACCTCGACTTCGACGCCTCGGCGCCGGATCCCGTGGAGGAGGCCCTCGCGCGCGAGCTCGCGCGCCGGGTGCGACGCTTCGCCGCCCACGCGCCGCTAACGTTGAACCACCTTTCTGGCGGCGGCGGCGGCGGCGGCGGCGGCGGCGGCGGCGGCGGCGGCGACAACGAGGAGGGCCCGGACGGCATCCTGGAGTCGCCGCTCGGCGGAGTAGACGAGCGGTTCCGCCGGAACCACGTCGCGGCGTTCTTCGGCCTGGCCAGGGCGAGCGAGTGGAAGCTGAGCAAGGACTTCGCCCTCAAGTATCCGTACCTCGACTGTTCTTCCGGTAAGTTCCCCTCCCCCCCGGCTTGCCCCGTTTACTTGTTGAGAGAGCGAGCGAGGGCGACGAGGAGGAGGAGGAGGAGGAGAGCCAACGCGTTGGCTGACGGCTTACGCAGCGTTGACAAAGTGCGAGACGGCGTCTTGCCGGCTGTACACGTGAGCCTGCATCTGGGGCGACGTGGATAGCAAGTAGAGCCTGGTTTAACATGGTATATTTTCAATATGTATTACTTGTAATGTTAAGAAGCGCGGGCACGGTGACGGGCGTCTTGGATCTACGCCTAGGACTACGTAATTGTCCTTATTGTAGCTGTTTTTCTATAGAGACGGATACACAATCTCTTTTATTTTATTTTATTTTATTCTGGCCGTAATTTGGATCCGCAAGCTATCTATCTATCGGCATATCGGAAAGCATCGGTATTGCATTACAGCTTCTGGTCGTGAGAGTGGGCGTGCTGGCTAGTTGATGAGGCCCTGCTCTGTATTTTGATTTTAATGGTTTAAAAGCCGCCTCGGGGATGTCTTCACGCCGGACTGGCGACAGATTAGTGGCTAGCCAAGCCGATCGCAAAAAAGGAGTGAGTGCATGTGCTTGGGCGGAGAAACACAAATAGTGAAGCCTGAAAAATGATAGGGTCGTCAGAAATGGGTGTGCCTGCCTGCCTAGATGCTTAAGCACCTCCGCCTACTTTCCAGTCCGTCAGAAAAAGCTGACATCCAGACGTGCAGTTAGCCGTCTGCGTTCCTCCGTGCCAAGCCGCCACCTTGAGCAAGAGAGCTAGGGCGATGTACTTGTACCATCACTCTCCAGAAGATGGTCCTGCACGACTTTCGCCATGTCCCACAGATGCTTTGCACTCGCTTCGAAACATGGCCTGCTGTGCTGCCGCCGCTCCTCCAGCCTCTCTTCCATCGCCGCCAGCGTGGCCGTCGCCGCATCGTACCTGACGCCCTGGGTCGCCGTGGGTGGCGCGTCGGCCATCCTAGGACTGCAGTTCCTGTCAGCTACTTACTGCTTGCGTGTTTGCATCACGGCGTATCCACTCCGAGGCGGCGCGGGCCTTGTGGCATGGCAGGCGGTGCAGCATGTCGACTCTTGCGTCGTTAGGCATTTCTGTTGGCCTAGCATACTCCGTGTCCCTGATGGCGGCGAGCCGTTTCGATGCGTTGCTTGTACTGGAGAATGCCTCTTTCGACGGTGTTTGCGTCCTGGCTTCGGTTGTGCTCGGTGGTCGACTTCTCAAATCTGTTGTGTCGAGGCGTTGTCTTGGATTTGGCGCCGATCTAGTGGCGCTTGTACCTTACTCTACGCTTGCTCTATCCGACCACGGTAGCTCCCGCAATAAGGCTAGCATCGTATCGGTGGATATGCTGGCAGCCGGGGACACCGTTGTCATCCGCCCGAGCCAGAACGTCCCCGCGGACGGAATTATCGTAAACGGCAATGCCCAAGTATCCGAAAGCTGGATCTCTGGATCTACGACTCCACGTGCCGTCGGAGCAGGGGACACGGTCTACGCAGGCTCGACTGTAGACCATGGGGAACTGATGGTGGCCGTCAGGGCATCGGGTGCTACCACTCGCCTGGGGGAGACGCTTGATCGCGTGGCGACGTCTGCCATAGACTCCAACCAACTTTCCACGGGTAGGATCGGAAGCATCTTTGTCGATGTTGTCCTAACCCTAGTGATGGCAACCGTTGTGGCTCTTCACTTTGCGGGTGTGCCAAGACAAAGTATCCTCCGTCGGGCGACTAGCATGTTGCTCTGTGCGTGTCCCTGCGCCTTTAGTCTTAGCGTACCAACATGCTTATTGACCTCTACAAGTATGTCTCAACCGCAGTTTCCCACCCAAATCACTAGTGATTTACCCGGTGCGCTGACACTAAGGCCTTAGAATTGGCTTCGCGGGCCGGCATACAACTATTGGCTGGGATGGACCGCGTCGAAAATGCGGTACGGACGAAGACTGTGCTGTTCGACAAGACGGGCACGCTGACGACAGGCCGCTTGCGGGTCGCCTGTAGCATGATCGCGCCGGAGTGGAACGCAACAGCAGCCAGCAGAGAGGCATGGTGGACGGCGGTCGGATTGCTGGAACGAGACATCAGGCACCCGATCGCTGGAGCCATCTCTAAGGAAAGCCAGATGCAACTCGATGCACTGCCGTCGCACTTCCACGTGGATTCCGAGCCCGGGCCGACCGTTCGAGCAGAGAAATACATCCCGGGCTGCGGAGTCCAGGGCCGGGTCGCCTTGGTCGGCACCGAGGTTATGCACGTTGCCATCGGCAGCCGACGCTTTCTGGACTCTCTAGGCGTGGCTGTAGACTACAGTCAAGTGCCACAGCACGCTCGCAGCGCCGTGGCGACTACGGTTGCTGTTGCAATCAACAACATCCACGCCGGCATCCTAGTGTGCGAGGATTCCGTCCGGCCGACAGCCAGGCCTGCAGTCCAAGAGCTCTTGAGCCGCAACATCAACGTCGGTCTCCTGACGGGCGATTCGTTTGCCTCTGCATCTCTTGTCGCCCGTTCGATCGGAATACCCGCCGCAAATGTCTTCGCTGACAGGTTGCCAGCGGGAAAGGCCGACGTTGTGGTCGAGATGCAGCAGGGCGGGCCAGTCATGTTCGTGGGCGACAGCCTAAATGATGTCGCAGCTTTCTCAGCGTCCTCTTTTAGCGTCTGCGTCGTCTCAGATGAGAGCACGTCGCCGGATTCGGCGGATTCTCTTCTCTTTCCGATCAGCGAGAAGGGAACAAAGTTGTCCCATGTTGCGGATACCGACCAGCACAGGCTTGATAGGGTCCCGTTCTTGGTCTCTCTTGCGGGTGCTACTCTCAGTAGAACCAGGCAGACTCTTGTTTGGACGGCTGTGTACCATATTGTGTCCCTTGTGTTGGGTTCGGGGGCGTTAGAGCTGTTGCATCCGTCGTTGAGTTTCTCACCGTGAGTCATTTCCATCCCCATATCTATGACATTCGTCCGGGCTAACTGATGTGCTTCTGCAGCATTGCCGCCAGCCTAGGCATGGGGCTTAGTAGTATTGTAGTATTGCTGCACAGCTCGGGGCTCCGGCATGAGTGGAAAGACGTCTGACTTGGAGCCATGATTCCTGTCTTGTAGTTATGTATGGTTCTTTCATTCAGATTCTTCCTTGTGAATAAAATCCATCTTTGGCCAATCGGAGACGTTCATTTATCATGTCTACTTTTTGCTCGGTAGTCAACTTTACAGTTGTGCATGTGCGAAATGACCTGGGAAGTCAAATCACGTCATGTGTGGGGAATAATATGCATTTGGCATCGCTAGTTTTCAGTACCGCTAGGTAAATCACCCATGCACGGCTGGGGAAATGCAGCCTAACCGTGCCTAGGGCCTGCCAAATAAAACGAGGGTTTTTGTGTGTATTGTTACACGCAATGAAGTCACAGATACGAATCATTGATTGATGAGGTTGATGATCTCTGTATTGTTTGTTTTTTTGTGTGCAGATGTAGTACTCCTCAGAGATCTCGGAACCCCGGGATTGGTAGGTCGCTACGGACATGACTAATAGCCGAGACATATGCCGAAGATCATGGCGTATCCAGGTGCCCTGATACAAATACAAGAGATGGACATGAACCTGCAATTTAGTAACAAAACGACCAAAATGCACATCCAACAACTTCTACCGCTACTACCACTAGCGGTGGCGTCGGCATCAGCCTCAACTCCAGGAGGAGGAGGAGGAGGGCAATTCATTACGCCTAGATCCTCACCAAATCCTCTGCACGAGCGAGCCACCTGCTCAACAGTCCTCTCCCCATCCTACCAGAGCCCCGTCGTCGGATCAGGATGGGTAGCCCAGATCATCGCCAACGATCTCGACTCACCAAGGAGCATCGTATTCGATTCCTCCGGCGGAATGCTAGTGCTAGAGCAAGAGAAAGGAATCACGCGACTCACGTTCTCGTCCGAGGACGACACATCAACATGTCTGGTAGAAGAATCCCGAGAAACAGTTGTCGATGACGAGGAACTACTCCACGGCCTCGCACTGAGTCCTGGCGGAGAAACATTATACGCGAGCACGAGCGACAAAGTCTACGCCTGGAACTACGACCCGGAAGGGGGCACCGTAACCGGCGACCCAACCACCTTGGTGCAAGGAATGGATTCCGGCGGCCACGTAACCCGGACAATCCTCCTCCTGAGCGGGGAAAGCGAAGGCATGATGCTGGTGTCCCGCGGCAGCAACGGGAACCTCGACTACGAAACCCGCGAAATAGACTCGGGCGTGAGCCAGATCCGCGCGTTCAACCTCACCGCCATGGACGTCGGGAGCGACGACTTCTCCGCCAGCGCCTACACCGACGGGGACGTCCTGGGGTGGGGCCTGCGCAACAGCGTCGGGCTAGCGCAGGACCCGGTCACGGGCGCCATCTGGAGCGTCGAAAACAGCGCCGACCAGATGCAGCGCCTAGGCGAGGACATTCACACCGATAACCCCGGGGAAGAACTGAATTTTCACGGTTACCTCAACGGATCTGATAGCGAAGGGAGGAATTTTGGGTACCCGGATTGCTTCGCCGTTTGGGGTACAGAAAATTTCCCCGGGCTAGGGGACATGGCTACGGGGTCTCAGTTTGCGAACGAAGGGTCGGAAAAGAGCGACGAGGAGTGCCAGTCCGACACGCAAGCCCCGAGGCTGACCTTCCAGGCCCACGTCGCGCCGCTGGACGTGATGGTTATGGGCGAGCAAGGCGTTGCCGGAGGTACCAGTAACAGCACGGACGATGGAGAAAAGGAAATGTACATCACCTTCCACGGCTCCTGGAACCGGGACGACCCCGTCGGGTACGCCCTCGTCTCCGTCAAGATGGACGCTGCCACGGGCCAACCTGTCGCAGAATCGTCTTCCACGGACGCCGCGACCTTGGTCATGAGCAACCCGGACAATTCCGAATGCCCAGACGGGTGCTTCCGCCCCGTCGGCCTCGCGATGGACGATAGCAGGAGGCTGTTCATGACGTCCGACAAGACGGGGGAGATTTTCGTGCTCAGGAAGGCGGATTTCTCTGCTGGCACTATTCCAGGGGGTGGCAGCGACGACGATGGAGACGACGGAGAAATTGTGGGCGGCGACGATGATAGCGCTGGCATCGCGGGTAAGGATAGGGGCGGGTTTGCCCTGGCGGTCTGGTGTAGCTCGCTTGCTGCTGTTATGCTGGCTGGGTTGATGGGGCTGTAATGAGCACCTGGATGGTATGATGGATGGTTCATGATGAATGAAGGGTGGTGTTGTGGAATGAATCCTAGTCTTGAAGATGCAGGAGCTCTGTTCGTAGACGTACATGCCCAGATAGATGGGGTATTTAGTGTACGAATATGGGTACGGGCAATGAATATAACTGGGTGTTTGATCACGTTTGGTTCCCATTGACCTATCAAACGTCTTCTGTAATGTATTCGGCCACTAGGCATGAATGTATCAACTAAAGCACACTCGCGGGCCTAATCGACTGGGGCAACTTAAGTTTATTTTGTAGTATTTGGCACTAGTTGAGGTCCCACGCTACAGCAAGGCTCTAGTCAGTAGCTTTCGTGCGAGACACATCCAATAGATGGTATACATGGTAGGCTCTATGTTGTATACAGAAACTAAAGTATTCTTTATTCTCACCGAGTACCAACAACCTATCTATTATTCGAAAAGCACAGCATGAACACTTCATCATGCCCCATGAATATTATGTTTCCTCTCCCAATACTTTCTTCATACAAGCACGGCTCTGTATTGCCTTGCCTTTCTGTGTTTACTTCTCTCCTGTTTCATTATGTAGGAAATACACCACCATAAACGCCTGGCTATTGTTCGTTGATGTGGTGGTAGGTTGGTGAATTTGTTTGTTCGTTCGTGAGATGTGATCTAATCCCCTAAAACAGGGGTCTATGATCTGGCTGGTACCATCATGCCCCTATCATCCTTAATCTTTCGGGGAGATTATTGTCTCCCTGGCCAGGTTCCTAGGACATTTCCCTATACTCCCGAGCGACGCAATTCCCTATTCCTCAATAGTCTTGACACACTCCCACTCCCCCCTCAGATTTTCCTTCCAGAGGGTAACCTTGTTATCGCCGGAGCTCACAGCCAGCACGTTCCCGCTCAGACTCCAGCTGACCCTCCAGACCACAGCATCGAAATTGAGCGTCTTGCTCACCCAAGACGTGGGGGTCGTGGCGTCAGACGTCCAGATTTTGACGGTCCTGTCTTGGGAGGCGGAAGCGATGTAAGACTTTTGTAGCACGGTGGGGGACCAAGCAACGTCGCGAACCCAGTCGGAGTGGCCCTGGAGCTCTGCCTCCTGCTTGTATCCGTTCGATGCGGCATCGTAACTCCAAACACGGAGCAAATTATCACACCCAGCGGTGACAAATCTCCTCTGCCCCGCTCCTCCCTGTCCTCCGCTAGCAGTACCACCGTTCGCACTGACCATACTTCCGGGCGTCGTAGCGGGAGCCCAGGAAACGGAGTTGACGCCCGTGCCGTGGGCGGGGAACGTGACGTGGTCGAAGGAATTATCCTTGAATTCGAGGACCGAGACGTTTCCGTCGGAGGAAGCGCAGGCTAGAAGACAGCCGGCCTCGTGGGGTGACCACGAGACCATGTTCACGGAGGCCTTGTGAAGGGCGAAGTCGAAGATGCGCTGCCATTGGGAGGATTGCTCGCGCCAGATGAGGACCTTGCCGTCGTATCCCGCCGAGGCGAGGATATTGCCGTATTTCGGGTGGGCCCAGGCGACGGACCAGACTGCGCCTTCGTGGCTGCTTTGTGGGAGGGGGTTAGTATGTTTGTGTTGGCGGCCGTGAAGGAGGAGGAGAGTAGGGATGGGAGGGGCAAGACAGGGACATACCCTTTTAGGGTCTCGGTTAGCCTTTGTTGCTCACCCTCGATTTCAAAGATCTTTATTGTGCGGTCTGAGGAGCATGTTGCGAGGCGGCGGCCATAGTAGTCGAGGACGGCATCGTGCTGTGGGGCCCTTGTGTTAGTCGGGACTGCCACTTGGAAGGATAGCAGCCATGGCGACGGTGTGGGATTGGGTTCCAAGCATGTGATATCGTCGGTCGAGCAGCTCGGGTTGGGGAATAAGACCACGTACAATCATGTCGTCATGGCCAGGGTTGGATATAACTTGGGCAGCCTGCATGTAGAAACCGATGATGTTAGCTTCAAATTTGGCTAACCTTTGAAGAGTTTAAGCTGGAAAACTGGATCTTGAGGGTCGCATACCATCTTGGATGTGAAATAGTCAGGTTTCGCGGCTGAATATCAACGGTAAGAGAGGGAATCGGGGAGTGTTCTGTGGCTGGTGACGAGACAATCCAGGGTTCTGTGACAGCCAAGCAAGGCGTTGTTGACTTCAGCGGAGAGCTACAGATTGATCTGGCTTGTTTGGGTCTGGAGATTTGTTTTGCCGGGAACCGATTATCGATTGTTTTGGACAAAGTGTGACGTACTGCCAGGTACCGGCGAGACGCAGAAAGCTCGGATATGCAACTCGACCCCACGCCGAGGATCGCTGCGCAATGTGAAGGAAAAGCAGAGATTCTTTCACAAGCCAGATCTGTGAATCATATTGCGTTCACGATGTTTCTCTTACCCTAACTTTTCCCCTGGGAAGGTGGCTTTTGTCAATCTATATATGACTTACATTCCGCCGAGCTGGTGTGTAGTAAACTCCTCTTATACGCTCCTAGGATCTCTTCTTGGGTATGCCGCCCATCTGGAGGAACACAAGTCCATTCACATGAGGATTCTTTCTTCGTTGATGTACTTCCCGTACTAGTCATGCGACAGGTACAACTTTTTTACGCTCACAATTGAATGCACCAACTGGAGAAATAGTAATCGAAGTGTCCCATTATTCCTTCCCTTGCCACATCGAAAGGGAAGGAAGTTATAGGGTGAAGGAGCGTAAGCATTACATCGCCCGAGTTTCCCATCCAGTGCAGTATCCCTTGCCTCTCAGTACCTCGGTTCTTCCTCGATTCTCCTACCACACCCACCATCACCCTGCTTTGCCAGTATTCTCTTCCGCAACACCACATTCTTTGCTCAACGCGTTCTTTACAACCATTCATCCTTGTAACCGGCTAAAATACATATTCCGACAAGATGGCTGATGCACTTTGCGGTCCCTCCAACGCTCTCAAGAGCTTCTCCGGACATGTGGAGCAAGACAGATCCCTCCAGCAGGATCACGCCGGTCCAGCCTCCCAACCCCAGTTTGATCAAGTGAGTTTATATTTCACTTTACTCCTACACATTCGCGGGCGTAAACTGAGCGACCCCGACAATACATATATACCCCCTATTGCTTTATTCCTTGTCTCCATTATCTTGTGCGCAATTCTAATCCTCCCGCAGTTCAGGACCGCAGACCCCAACACCCCCCAAGCTCACGATACCCACTTCCACGACATCTTCAACCACGGACCGGCTCCCATCGGCGACCTCCACCATGGACACGAGATGCTCCATCATCACACACCATCTCCCATGGCAGCACAGCACCATGCCATGTCCCAGCAATCCCACTTCCAGAATGCTGCTCCTGCTATGCCAGACTGGGCCTCCCAGTTTCAGCAGATGAATATCAACCAACAGACATCTGCCGCTGCAGTTTCCATACCGCAGCAGTCTGTCCAGCCACAGCAGACTCAGCATGTTCCACAGTTCACGGCTATGCCAGAGCCTCAGGCATGGCACTCCCCATTGCAACAGTCACCTTTCGGTATGCCTATGAACCACGGTCAGGCGCATTTCCCAATGCCGACGCAAACAAGCCAAGATGCCGAGTTCACCACATCTATGGATCAGTGGATGGCTCAACACGGTCCCAGGGCCGAAGCTGCCATCGACGCCGAGATGGAGAGTCTAGCACGGGAACTTGAAGCTCAGGAGGCTACCCAGGAGCTGCTCAAGACTGAACTGGAATTTCTAGCCGTTCAGAAGCCCGACCAAGTTTCACGAGAGCCCGAGTCTGAAGTGGTGGCCGAAGAGGAACGAAAGGCAGCAGAGAACCCCGACGAGCTTGCAGTTGCGGCACGCCGCATCGTGGACGTCATGGACACCACCAGCACAAGCGACAAGATGAAGAAATCTGGCTTCCTCTCTCTCATGCGCAAGCTGGCCGACGGTGATGTCACGATCAGGGACCAGGGTTTTGTGGATGAGAATGGCACCAAGATCAACATGTCCGGCTCTAAGGGGGTTGAGAATGGGGAAGATAAACTTGGTGCTCCGAAAGAAGTAAACATTACCATACACAAGGGGGCTCATGTCACCGTCAACTTTGAATGATGAAACTAACACGATATTTTTGGTTTTGGGTCCACAGCAACCGAATCCGACACCGCCAACAACCTGGACGCCGGTGGATCTGACTAGACCTGCTGGAAGAAGGGATTAGGGGTGTTGCTCCGCCGATACCACAACCACCACCACAAAGGAGATGGATAACACGACGATAAAGAGCACAATCGAAGCAAATACGAAAGAGTGGTTTCTAGGAACGCCAGTGCTGGAGGGAAATATTAGCGTACCAAGCAGTATCAGCAATCAATATCATGGTGACGGTGACGGTGATGGTGAGGGTCACCGAGGATCGGCGGAGCTTAGGGATTTGGCAGAGGATGCGATTGCGAGAGCAATGATTCGATCTGGGATTCCTTCGCCTCAAATGGGTGGTTGGAGCTAAAATTTCTTACATTCGAGGTTTCGAAACCAAGATGTGACGGACGGTACGCGAGACAAGTCTTTCATAGGCGTTTTTGGGACGATGGTATGTTTTGGCTGACACACATGGTTAGTTCTGCCACATGGGACAGCAGAGAGTATCTCTTACTATGCATTTTCTTTTCAAGGTATTGTTAAGGTTTTTTCGGTCAATACCCCGAGGCTTTTTTTAACTCATGCATTACCAAGAGTATCTTCAGAAGAAAAGGGCGGGGTTAAAGGTGAAGAAGGGGAGAAATAGAGATACCGAATGGCATTTTCTACTGAGCGATTGTCCTCTTTTTTCTGCTCTCGAGGAATGACGGACTTGAGGGATCCGAAGTTTGCCCTTCGCAATATTATTGATGATGTGTATCTCATTGACTCTCCATGTGAATCTGTATTTCCACGGCCATGCTCGATGCTTGCCAATGATGCTTGAAGATGGTATATAGGATTTTTTGGCATGTCCGCAGTCTAAGAAGTGGCTACCATGGTACTCTCGATATATCTCTATGCGTACATGGCGCTCCAGATGTCAACCACCGTGTAAGCGGAATGGGAATTTGAGACATCACGCAATCTAGATATTCGCAGAAACGTTGGTCCAAAGAGTAGCAGGTTTAGCATATTCGAGTGCTGCTAAGGGTGCGTACGTTGTCCTACACAGATTGACAAATTATGAAAGGAGGGTGTTCTCAATGGCTAAGGGAACCGAAACCGTCTCTCTTTCCGCGCAAGTAAATACTTGCCATACCTGCTTGCAAACCGCAATAGATGATGATAGGTAGGAAGGTAAACAAAGAAAGAGGTGGTGCCGGTTCTGGAGGCGAGCTGGATGGAGTCCGGTGCTCCGCCGCTGCCGCTGCCGCTGCCGCTGCCGTGTCGGTGTGCGGTCTAGCCACGCCAGCGCAGCGGCAGGAGGCAAGCAAAGCAAGCAAGCAGGGCAATGCGACAAAGAGAAATCGCCACACGCAGCAGCACGACGAAAGAAGACTACGAATGAGTTCTGAGCAAGGGACAAATAAAAACTATGCGATAAAGACCAAAAAAGAAGAAGAAGAATATCAACAATAACAATAACGACTACACAAATGGCCAAAAAATCTGGACGCACAGGGAATTGAACCCTGGACCTCTCCCATGCTAAGGGAAAATCATACCACTAGACCATGCGCCCCCGAGTGCTTGTCATTGGGAGAACCGGCAAAATTGGAGACTATAGAGTGCATATTTTGCGGGGCGGTTAGCTCGGGCTTTGGTGCGCGCTGCTGTTGGTGTGCCAGCACAGTTTAAAATTTTGTACTGTGAGCTTGATAAACCTTTTTTTTTTTCTTCTTCTTTTTCCTCCTGGACGAAGGAGGGTCGCTTTGGCTCGGGTGGGTTCTGGGAAAGACAAGGTCCCCACTGCGAATAAGTACTGCAGGGTGCCCGAGAATAGCACTCTTCCGGTGCGTCAGTCAGGATCCCCGTGCCCGCGATGTTTTGAGACTTTGTGAGAAATCCCCCAATCTCCCTCTCTGTGAGCGCCTAGGTACTGGGAGACGGGCCGTCCTTGGACATACTAATGGTTACAGGGCAAAGTTTTGTCGCCAAGAGCTTTTTTGAGACGTGTATTTGCAGGGGGGACGGCACACCAGAGACTTGCACCCTCCTGCAGCTTGGCATTATCTGCCAACAACGAACTTTTGTTCGTAATCCCATGAATTAACTACCAGGGGCAATGATAACGTTATAAAATAGCTTCCCCGCACGCCTTTCTGGTACACAATAACACTTTTACAACCACCAGTCAACCGCATTGTGCCACCTTTACAAGTGACCTAGTTTGACCTCCCACATCTGACAAAATCCATTTGCGCATCGGGCCGCAGTAAAGTTAGCATGTGTTCGCGTCCAGTGCAAGACGCGATCCTGGCTCCTGGTACCGTACTTCAACGCCGAGAACCGTTCTGTCAGCTCGCGAAGCTAACTCAAGCTTCCGAGCCCAAAGTCAGATACCTCACCGGAGCGGTGTAATACCCGCTAGCGGCAATGGTACCTCCCATGGATCGGGAATTCGTCGATGGGATTGTCTGCATCCGATCCAGAGGAGAGTCCGCCGGGCAGAGAAGATGCGCCGGCACGTTGGCCAGGCGGAGGGGCTGGAGCCTACGCACGCGAAAGCACCTCGGACGGTCCTGAAGAGCAGCCATGGGTACCTGTTCTCCTGAGTGGGCTCGAGGGCCGGCCTGGCAGATTTAAGTCCTTCCTGCGGCTCCTTCCTGCGAGTTCTACAAACCTGCCGTATGTGAGGCCCGCCGATGCTGTAGAGACTCGTTGATCGAGGAAGCAAGAAGGACATAGGCGCACTGGTGGTTTATCGGTAAGACCTAGGCGAGCCAATTAAATCCCGGATTAATGTTTAGCCGAGTCCCTCAATTTTTCCTAAAGAGGCAGATCAAGCCGCGGAATCCGGGCCACGACCCGCAAATATGATTAGTTATATGCATGTTGGTGCAGCATCAAACTAACAACATCCAATACACTCGGCATGTATTACAAAAACCCGGATGGGAGACAGGAACACCCAGGTTGTTTTGGCCGCTACTGAGTGTGACATGAACCGGCAAAGCATAAAGGGCGTCGCGGACCCCGCAGCACAAGTACGAGTCTCACAAATCACAGCGTGGGAAGACCTAACTTTCTTCCATGAGGAGGTTGACCAAACCGGTAAATTCCGACACACAACCTTTGCAGCGGTCGACAAAGATGACACCGCCTACTTCGGCAAGTCGAATCATCCCAAACGCAACCTCACCTTTCGACACATTACGTTTGCTCTCACTCCCATCTCCGACAATGACCTTTTCCCAGAATGGGCGCCTTGTAACGCGGAACTCACCCAGGCTCCGGACACACTCCCACCCAACACCTATATCAAACGTCCAAATCTTTCTCTGTACGATACCTTTCAGGAACATAACGTCCTTGACAACATCCCTAAAGGCCTGCTTGAGGAAGCCAAAGCCATGGAGATGATCTCCAAGCACCCACACCCTAACGTTATCTACTACCATGGCTGCCGAGTTCGCCGTGGCCATATCACTGGCCTCGTCCTCGACCGCCACCCCCACACGCTGACCGACTAACTATCTGAAGAATAAGGTTGGGTCTGTAGATAGGGAGCCCTTCATACAAGCCCTCGAGTCGGCTATCTACCATCTTCACTCTCTCGGGTGGGCCCCACAACGACCTCAATCCAAGCAATATCCTGGTCAACGGGGACGGCATGCCGATAGTAATCGACTTCGGGTCCGCCCGCGAGATAGGTGCTAAACTCGGGACTAGCCGGGGTACGAAGGGATGGATCGATGGAGAGATGAAGGATTATCACACGTCAGACGAGCGTCATGATTTATTCGCTCTAGAGAAGATTCGCATGTGGTTGGACGCACCGATATTTGACGATTATTAGGAACGCTGAGCACACAATATCTACTAGCTAAATTCTCGATACTCGCCACGAGTGTCGTCGTTTGCACACGTGGGGTCCAGCTGGGCAATCCGTTTTATGGGGGGGGATTTGTTGGAAGCGAATGTGGTTGATCAACACAACCATTGATGATGTTGGAATAGACGGAACCCCGACCTCGAATCTATCCCTCTTTAACTGGGTGTGGGTGCCAGGCCCTCTATGTAACTATATTGGGGAAATGGGAGATCCATGTGTCGGGGCTGTAGCTCACAGAGCTGTAGCGCTAGAAAATGACTGGCGGTGCGAAGAGTCGCACGCGATGTAAACACAGGTGGCGCCTGCTGCCAACCGGATTCAAAGAACCGGGTGTATCATCTCCTGGGTCGGGCAGGCAGATTCTATATAACCGAAGATATTCCGATACAAGAAAACTGCTTGCGGAACAGGACGCTCTTGCTCGACCTGACCGTAATATATCATCAATAACCATGGTCGAAATACCCTGGGCTCGACAGGCCGTTAACCTTTTTTTCAAAGGGCGCAAGTATCCTACCCAATCCCAGTGCAACCACATTGCGCATTCCGTCTCGGGCACTTCGGATATCCGCAATGTCGAAACACCAGGGTCGATGAGTTACACTGTTATCTGCACAGGTCGTCACGCAGGGAAGCAGGACCTTGTAGTATCTTTCCGAGAGCGAGAAGCCTACCTTGACCAATGCATGGGAAAGTTGGCACGGGTAGTCCATGGCGACCTCGTGCCCGAGGTATCTTATTACGGCGAGGTCGACGGTGCTGATCCACCGCTCACCATCTAGTTACACCATGCCGTACTTGCGAGGAATTTCGTGCCTTGACGCTCTTACTTGTCAAGTCGATATGGATGGAGTGGTCGAGGCCAAGCATATTTGCTTCGTTCGGCACCTTGCAAGGTACGGAAGACAGCGTATCACCTGTTGCTGGGCTGAAGCTGACGTACTTGCCACGACTGCCCATGCTGTTAGGTACTTCGCTCGAAGTTGGTCTAAGCCGCAGCAGACGACTGCCGAAGCACGGGCAGAAACTCTAGGTGGAGTTCAACGCAGACTTGCTCTACTTTTCGAATCGTCACTGTCCTTTCTTGGAGACTCGGCAGCATCGAAACTAAAGCGCAGTCTTCCTACTCTCTTTGGACAGGAGTATCGACAAGCTCTTACGCATGGCGACCTCTCTAGGACTAATATCTTAGTTAACGAGGACACTTACGAAATCACGGGGATCGTCGACTGGTCTCTTGCGGCAATACTCCCCTTCGGCATGGAGTTGGATTGCCTGTTCTTAACAACGGGATATATGAACCGTGATGGCTGGCATGACTATGCATGCCGCTCGCGGCTGCATGAAGCTTTCTGGGACGAGTTCTGGTCCGCCTCTGAGGTCAGGAATAATGTGCAGCGAGAGAAAATTCGCGACATGGCTAAGCAAGCAGCCATGATTGGTGCCATTCTGCGCTACGCTTTCCAGCGTAACGCCGACGGTTCACCCTCTGAGGCGTTGGTATCTGACGGAGCATTGACATGGAGGTATTTACGGGCGTGGCTTGCCGCTTAGCTGGATGGATTCTCTGTCGCATCCAAGGGCTCCACGACAGCCTTCTCTTTTCGTCCCTCGATCTGGTGGCCCTTCCAGGCTAGTCTCAGTAGCTCGTTCTATGCATTTGTTAAAAACACAAGCGTAGGACGCTAGCTTCCAAGTCGTTCGTATCTCGGATTTTCGAGCGAAGTTGGGATATGGCAGATTCGATACCAGAGCTCAGGCCGCGCGTCAAGATGCAGCAAAAAATGTGCCAGCTCTAACCGGAAGACATCGAAGGGGTGAGCTATGTAGGTCGCCTGCAATGATGGCTGAATCAACTCCCCAGCCGCCAAAAAAGTTCTTAGCTTCGGTGACAGTAGAGTTTGCTTCTTTGAAGGCCAGGGGGCAGAATCGAAGGATATGAATCGAATCGACACTCATCTCAATATTAACACAACATTTCATTTGAAAGAACTGGGAGGATCACGCACATCTCGATAAGAGTCAGGTTACCAGGCAGTTTGCCTTGGAAGGTTGCAGATGTGGCTTCGGACAGTAGCTCGAGAGTCTGAGTACCAGTAGAGACAACAGACGGTATTTCCTGCGACTCGGTTGCACTTGTGCTTCTGGCGACAATCTCACGGGTTTGCTGGGAGTAGTTGACAGGGATGTCGGGGTTTGTCCTTCTGGCTACAGCGGTTGCATTTCTCTGGCCATTTTCGCCCAATGGGGAGGCCCTACAAGAGCGAGACTAAAGTTAGCTACAAAAGTGTCGCCGAGAGGCCCAGTTGCTGAAATTCATAGCTTCTTTTTGGCTTTCCGAGAGTAGTCACACTTCTTCGTCTCTAGTTGGCCTCGGTTTCTCGGCACGGTTTGTGATGTGGGATTGTTGCCCACTGTAGGTTCAGGCGGGATGGTCGGCGGTTGGAGCTGTGGCTGGGGTGGTGGTGATGATGACAACGTTGACATGGGCATGTCCCATTGCTCGGATATTGTGAACTAGGACAGAGAAAGGGGAGGCATGGTCATGCCAGCGTGGTCGGGGAATGTATCCATCAGTGTCCAAATGAGCTTGCATGAGACGTTAATAAGTGAGCGAGATATCTCACAAATTCCTCGAGGGACGATTGAGGGAATCCATGAAGATCTAGATACTACACTGAGCACCTTGTCAAGGTGCGATGGGTGCGACTAGAGCGTCGCAACTAGTCGTCTAACCTAGGTGGCAAATATAGTTGGAAATTCGATTTTACGGAGAGAGTGACCCTCCCAGCTGCTAGCTGCTCATGCAGGACCCAAAGCCAATCATCTTCCAGCGAATCCGCAATCGGGATGGTAGCTAGGCTTGATCGTAGCTCTCAGGGAGATCTTTTAATCTCCCAGTAATGCGACACACTGACTACAACAGACTTTGACCTTTGGTGGGGAGTGTGGCACGATGTTACCAAGGACTTCTAGGTCATATTTCCTCATGATTTCAATATAGCATCAGAGCATCACCCTCCAGAAGACACCCGTTATACATCTCACGCATGGAACACACCAACCAGATATATCACGTGACCGAATCCTGGGAGCCTGGACCAGTCGCCCAACAACAACACCAGTCATCGTCCCCGTGAGGCTGAAGTTTGCTCTTCAAGTTAGGCACCATAGGCTTCTGCTGATGCTACAAACAACGGTGGATGAATGTTTTTAAAGCTGGTGGGGAGGTAGTATTTGTTCAAATTCAAAAAAAATATAGAACCATAACTGTGGAAGTACTACCGTAAAATTGCATATTGTATTCGTCCTCTCTCCCCCACCGCTACTCGTGAACCGTATTGTTCAGCGCCCCACACGCAGGCGGCCCACGATGAACCCGCCCAGGTCGGTCCTCAACAATGGCAATATACAAACATAAGAATGGTAATTCGGAACCCCGGGGCATCTCTTTCGCCCATCAAAGAAGCTATGGACAGGATCTTACTTGGGTTAACACGCAGCGAACACCTTCCACGGTACTCCCCAAGCTTCCAAGCCCCACCACCCTCCAGCCTCAGGCACAAATATAACACATAACTACCCATCAAGTCACGCTTGTCACAATATGACGCATCCAGTCCAGCCATCCGTTCCCTCCGCCCAAAATACCCACGATGACCCAAAGAGTCACCGGCCCATCTCATCCACTCATTCATCAGCGAGAGAGAGAGAGAGAGAGAGAGAAGCAGAACCTTGAAAGGACAAGTGTGCAAGGAAGGACTAGATGCCTAACGCTGACTCTTCTCCTTCACCCTTACTCTCATATATATATATATATATATATATATTCCCTCTCCTTCCCATCCCCAAATCAAACATTCTTCCAAACAAAGCATTAGACAAAACAGCCATCGCCACGCCACGAAACCAGCACACAAGGCCATGCATGGATGGTAGTGCCCAATCGTACAAGTAAGGCAGGCCAACAACCACGACCGGGTACCCACCCCCCCCGGTGCGTCAAACTCGCAAACTCCGTCCTCCACCCCCCTCTCGCGCACATCCCCCCGGATCATTCTCATACTCAACTAGCCGCCAACCGGCATTCTTCGCTCGTTCCGTCTTCAATTTTCCATCCTCTTTCGTCAGCCCTCACGACCAACAGGGAAAAAACAACGTCGCACCTAGATCAGGTCCCCTCGTTGGCCGAATAACTACCTCGGATGAGATTCTACAATTCAGCAGGACAAACACACTATACTGCTATACTTCTGCCACTATGGCCGTACAAGACCCGACCCTGATCTTTCAGGACCCAATCCAGCCTTGACTGGTCCCAAATCGCTAGTATCCGGCGCAACATCGAGCACCTTGTTCAAACCACTCGGTCCAACATCCTTACATCATACTCATGTGCATGGTTTGCAACTTGAGCGCAGATAGTGGATATTGCTCAGATATAGCTTCCCAGCGAAACACATCATACACGTACCGCACGATTATATCACAAAGACGAGGAGGTTATCCTCATATTTCAACAAGAGTCGATACCAAGATACTGTCAGAAAGTTTGTATTTCGCGACTGCCAAGGGTAAGTGAAAAAAGGCAACGATAACCATATTGCGGAGATAAGCCAAAATACAAAAAAATAGCTGAAACACGCCCGACTTCCGTCGTCATTGCTTTTGGGCCAACCTCAACGAGGTGAGGTTAAAAAGACCTAGTTTGCTGAAATTTGAAACAGTCGCTGTTGAGGCAAAAGCAGTTTAAAATCCCTGGCATGTAGTATGAAAATCAAGCGCTTATGATGCATGACCAAACTACAGCCCACCCAAGAAAAAAAAAAAGTGGGTGGGGGTCAGGTACTGATGCCCGACCCTCCACTTCACGCAGGCAAGTAGACAATTCATCTAGTTCGTCTTGCAGAATCATCCCATTCGACCCATAGCCATGTTCTTCCAGTGGTCGCGCTCCTCCTTGAGCTTCTCGATTTCCCCCTCGAGTTCCTCTAGGCGTTCAGTCTTGCGTTGCCTAGATTTGCGAGCAGCCAATGTGTTACGAGCGCGCTTCATCGCCACAATGTCACTGGGGTCATCGACGATGATGGGAGGCAAAGGCTTGTCTCGACGTCGGGAGTTGACTCCCGAGACAGACGAGTGGCGTCCATGACCTGGTGAGTTGCCAGACTTGCGGCGGCTGTTAGAGGGCGCCGGCGAAGTGACTTCGTCCTCCTCGTCAAGCTCCTCCGACTTCTGGGCAGGTGATTGTTCAACAGAAGGGATCGGGGCGTGGTGCTGAGCCACAGGGGTAACAGTAGCAGGGGCTGGCATCTCAGTTTGAGGGAAAAGTGGAAACCAATCATTTTGTTCAATATTGCCAAAGTCGGCACCCGTGTCAAACGCAGGTGAAGTCTCGAATTCCTCAAAATCCGGGGATGGATTATAAATGGACGGAGAAGTGAGATTCGTTAATGCAGTGGAGTTGGGAGCCGATGCTGTGATCAGGAGATCCTTGGGTGAGACGGTAGCCATGTTTTCCATGGCGCCAGTGCCAGAAGCGTTGACATCGAAGACAGTAGGGACTGCAGGCGATGAGTATGA
Source organism: Zalerion maritima (assembly GCA_022664585.2). Lineage (NCBI taxonomy): Eukaryota > Fungi > Ascomycota > Sordariomycetes > Lulworthiales > Lulworthiaceae > Zalerion > Zalerion maritima. The sequence continues at coordinate 19,676 of JAKWBI020000339.1, forward strand.
CGTGGCGGAGCCACCCTCAAAGCTAGCAAGGTCCTCGAGATTGAAATCTGTACAGGGACGGTGTAAGCTTGACATTTTATTTGACAAGTAGGCACTGAAGGCAGTATTACCTTCCATGTTTCCCGTCATGTTGGACGCGGCTTGGGGAACGTTGCCAGTACTGTGGGAAAACAGTGGGACGGGCGGTCTCTGAGGTCGGTGTTGGCGGAGCTGTTGCTGTTGGAGGAGCTGTTGCTGTTGCAGGGGGTTCAAGGCAACTGTTGATGAAGGGGCTGAGGAGGCGTAAAAGTGTTGGTGATTCTGCAGTGGTTGTGGGAGAGAACTATTGTTGTTTAATCGATTTGAAAAAGTCGGAGTCGTTTTTGGTCCGGTCGCCTGAAGGAGCTGGGCTACCCTTTGATTCTGGGGCACAAGGTTATGTCCTTGGGTGGTGAGCTGGTGGCGAAGGAGCTGCTGCTGCTGCTGTGTCACGGACTGCTGACTGGGACTGTGTGCGGAGGAGCCAGAACGGTTGCTGTTGTTCGCAGAGCGGTGTCCTAGGTTTGCCAGGGAAGTAGAAGCTTGTGACTGGGTGTTGCTGACAGGTGAGTGGCTACCTAGTATAGAGTGAAGACTCTCGTGACTGGATGGTCGATTATGGGTTCGGGCCTGTTTGGGCTGGTCGAACAAGACAAAGTCCTGCTGTTGCTCGACTGGGAACTGTTGGGATGACTGTTGCGCGGAAGGTGCCGGCTGGCGTGGTGAAGTGGAGGGAAGCCATGGTGACTGGGAATCCGTGGTGAAGACTGGAGAGTCTAGGCCGGGAATGGTGGCGGATTGGGGAAGTGAACTCAAGCTACGAGAGCTGTTGATAGCAGTGCTATTGAAGTTCAGTTCAACCTGGAAAGGAAGACCTGAGCTGGTTGTTGGAGTGGGGATAGATTGTTTGTGTTGGGACTGAATTTTGCCGGAATTTGAGGCACGAAGCTCAAAGGAGTAAAAGGGTCACGACTCGAGAGTCGAGTTGTTTAACGCATCTTGAATGATATTTGTCTGTGATCTTGTACTTGAATGTGGGTTGAAAGTTTGGGGTTGAAGGAAGAAGAGCAAGAGAAGGAAGAAAAACCAGGCAGAAATCGGGGGTGGTGCTCGATATTTTAACCACGTTTTCGCCTCCCACCTGATTTCCCTTGGTGCCCTAAGGTGTGGTAGGGCGTCCCTTCCTCACTGGCGGGCGGCCCTTGCCCTGCCTTTCCCTTCTTGCTTTCTTTCCCCCTGTGCAAGTGTGACTCACACGGCACCATAACCAGCGCCTCATCCCTGTCGGCCTGGCACAGCCCCACTTGTATCCTCCAATAAAACCGGCCGGGTGTTCAAGGCAGTTGGGCAGAAGATCCACTCTGGTTAGCAATCGAGGTTCGGAACGTCGGCCCTCGAACGTCCGATGGTACTTGTGCCAGTCTTGGCTTCTCAAACGTCAAAAAACAGTGGAGGAGAGGAAAAGTCCCTGGCAGTCCGCAGCAGCGCACAAGCGTGTCCCCAGCGTAAGCCCCGCCTAGCGCCTAGCGTAGCGTGCCCGGTACAACTTGGGGGGGGAAGCCTGAGCCTTTTCTTTTTTTTTTTTTCCTCGCTCACTACAGCTGCGACAAGAAAAGGAAGCCCAGCGACAAGATACAATGGCAAAAAATCACGTCGCGAATATAAAATCCCAATTGTCCTCAATTCTTGTATTATTCATTGACGGATTTGAAGGAATTGTCTGTACATGCAAGACAAGCCCAGTTCTGCAGCTTTGAAGAGAAACTGGCTGACGCGGCACTGACCGGACCCTTTGCGGAGTGTAACGCCCTGTTTAGGCTCATCTTTTCAACACGAACCCAACCAAGCGATCCTCTCTTTTTCCGACATGCTCTGCCAGTCCATGTTTTCTGTCCGGGGGAAAATAAGTTGGGTTTCCGACACTACGGCATGAGGTCTCCCAATTTAATCCGTCTCGACTTGTTTCACCGCCAAATGACGAGTCCCATTTAATGGTGCTCGGCGCAATTGGAAATGCCATCCCGCGAGGTTTGTGATGGTGGCGGCTGAGCCTTTCGGCCACTGGCTACGACTACAAGCCGAACCAGCAAGTACTTTTGCTAAGGGGCAATTGGTAGTTGACAATAGAGCTCAAGATAGGGTCGATCCCGCCAACGTGCTGCGATCTTGAACCTTTTGCAATATCTACTATGGTATGCGTTTGCACAATATGCCTGTTTTCGGACTTCTTCGGCAGCCTTCATAACAATTATTGGAGTTGTGTTGCCAATATGCAACTTGAAATACAAAGCCACGGAGGCTGTGTTGGGGATGAATTGCCCATGGTACATCAGTACGGATATCCAATCCTACACATAGCACGACACCAAAAGGGCCGTACGTATCAATTGGCTGGCGCAGTCTCAGACTCCAAAAGCGACATGTTCTACGTCCGAACACACACTACGGTAGATGTGATAAGACCCCATGTTTTTATCGAGCCCAACGGACACGATGAGTGGACAGCAGGACCTCATCATCACCGATAGCATCTGCACTTCTCAAAGTTGGACCGCAAAGATCGCGATCGTTTCTTGACCAAAAGGGGAGATACTGTACGTACATACATACAGACATACATACATACGCCCTTTCGAAGGCCCTTTCGAAGGCTTGACTCCGCAACTCCGCATACATCACACAGTGTGCAAGAGCGAAATGGATCAAATGGGCGCTCTTGATTGACCTTGGGCAGGCCGCACCGCAGCGCTGTGTGCAGTATGTGTGTACGCATGTCCCTTGTCGCTTTGCATCCATCCCTCAGGCGGCCCAATCGCTCAATCAAATCGCTCAATTCAAGTCGTCCTTGGGGGGGAGGCGACACTTTTCCGGGAATCCCAGAAACTCAATTCAGGGCGTGCGTGTGACTCACCTTTTGTGCCCCCTGGCCTCATTCCCAGGGTCCCTGGCGCCCATCCCATCATCCCGCCCGCTCTCGTTTCTGGCGGGGACGAGACGACGTTGCCTGCAACTGTGGGGAAACGGGCACATTCACCATGTGCAAACACGCGCATCCTTCTCGTCTCGGGTACCTTGAAACCCTGTTCGACCGAGTTTTGTGTGTTTGTTGGTTCCCTGAGTGCGCTTCGACAGCCACGCACTGACAATGCTGACGATGATCCGAGCGCCAGTACGTGAAAAATCAGTTGCATAGTCAGCTGATAAGGTCACTGGACCAGCTCACTCTCCGGGGGGGGGGGCTCTGAACCACTCACTGGCAGATGATATGTCTTTCCTCTGACTAAATTAACCCTGTATATGGCCTTGGGAGTGACGATAAGACCCAAAATTCCATCATTTGAACTATATTTGCAATGGCATGAACACATACCACATGTTAGGGCTGGGTGACATCGAGGCACATGCTACTAGCAGTCCATGTGTTTGATGAATGGCTTTCCTGAAGCTGGGGACGAGTGTCTGCAGTTGTAAAAGCTCAAAATATATATTTAAAAATGGGTGGTAGTCAAGTGCCTACCCTGTCAGGAAATTGCTCACGAGATTTCGCAACGGAGGCTGCGTATAGCTTGGAATTGTTCCGCGTATGGCGCCTGACATTGCGGGTTCCGGTTTATGCTCGGCTGAAGGTGCTGTCGAGGGGTATGATAGTCGTAAAAACCCCAGAGGATGCAAATGATTACTAGAGAGCAAGAGCCACTAGCATCTCTTGACCTTTCAAATGAACCCTTCGTAATATCAGTGTTCTCCTTTCATTGTACCCAAGTCGTGGGTTGGCTCCGTGGCAACAAATACGTTTGCTGTCACATTGGCAGTTTCCGCACATTCCTCGAGCCGACTAACCCTATCTATTTTTCCAGTTCAGAATTTCGCTCTACTCGACCTACCCCGTCGTCGCGGGTATAGATTCAAAGCTATCCAAAATCCCGTACATCCAGACGTGGCTTCTGCTGTCTGTCACAGGCAACCACGCAATAATGTGATGATTCATGATGATGGTGGTGGTGGCGGAGGAAACGCCGTGTGAGACTTTGTCCAAGCTTTGTCTATCATATCGATGCGACTATAATCTGCCCGGCCATCCAACTCGGAAACACAATGAAAGCGGGAGAAAGGACGTTTACTTCAAATCTGTGCCAAATGCTCAACGCCCATGCTTGCAGTTCTGACGCATATCTGTCGCTTGTTGAAAAAACTGAGTGGTACACGAGAATTAGCGCAAGACCGCCAGAACCACAGTAAATAACTATTTGTTGAGAATAGAACCTTCGCATTATAACTAACAAGCAATTCATGAGCGGGAATTTAGTATGCAGTTGAATTTACGCGCCATTGGCAAGGCCACCTAGGAACTAGGCGCACCCCGAAAATCAAATAGAGACCAGCTAACTAGCGGCTGGCACATGTATGGCCGATGACGAGAGAATATCGCGTTGCAGTTTAAGCTGCTCCCTGTTGTTTAATCCAGTCGCCAGGGTTCTGGGCATGTGACCGAACAACTTAAATTCATGTGGCTTTAGCAAGTAAACTGTCAACCAATAGTAACCCGGGAATGACGAATGCCTTTGGCTACCTGTATCAGGATAGGCTGGCGATCGCTACCACGCATACCAAGTGTCGGAGTGAAATTAGTCATGTAAGCAAAAATCACCTGTATAGCACGCTGAAACCTTATTGGTTCCGAGATCAACTTGGTAGATGCTCAGTCTGTGAGCGGCTTCAAATATCTTTTATTACTCTTACTCATTCATGCCACCAATTTGCCCACAGGTATCCCAAAAGCCCTACCTGTAGCTTTCATGGCTTGTGTTTGTCACTAAAGATACGTCGCAGGGCTCTGGTATATACAGCCACTATCACTGTTGAATAGACTCACCCTTCTATGTTTTACTTGAAGGTATATTTTCATCGTTTACCCTTACGATTCGATGCTGTGTCTCAATTTCGTGGCTCTTGGAGTCATGGTAGCAGATGCGCTCCGAGCCATCAGAGATAATGTCCGGTTCGCACAGTATGTTTCTTCAACCAACACCGACTCCAGATCTTCCCCGTGAAGCACAGGCTGGTTTGCACATCCACCTCCTTACCACTATGATTTTACAATCTCCTCGATCTGTCCCGTCCATCTAAGCCTTGCGTAGAAAATGGAGATGAACGAGCAGTCGAGCAGGAAGACAATACGCAAAAACGCGCAACACCCAGAGGAGCTCAGATCAGCAGACACGGCCGAAAGGGCTTTTCACGGCAGATAACTAGCATCGCATAGCCAACTAGACAATGAGGGTAACTTACTGCCCAACCGTAGCAGTAGCAGCAGCAAGGACGGCGGGCTAGAGGGGCTGTAGATACGCCCCATGTCGTCTCATCTCATCTGCCGGCGCCCCGCCACGGGGAGGATGGCTATCTATCAAGACCCAGCCTTCTATATTCGACGCCCTTTCGCGCCAACGGGCTCGGACTTTCACGAGTCTCCATATTCCTCTGTACCGGTACCTCCCTAGGATTTGAGCCTTGTGCCTCTGGATTGCCGTCGACTTCCAGGGGTGAAAAAAAAAAAGGGGGGGGGGAGGGACGGGAAAGGGGGGCGTGTGCATTTTCTTTTAGTAAGTGTCTTCTCGAGATGGAAGTATCTGCTACGACGGAGTAACTACCGCTAGTATACCATGCTACCATGTAACGGAACGATGCAATGGATCCATGCGATGGCCTTTTTGTCTCCTGCAGCAAAGCGGCGGCGGAAGGCAAGGATGGATGGGTGCTTAATTAATAATGGCCCTAGTAACTCGGTGGTAATAACGCGCAGGCTGGCCTGTAGGGGAAGGAAGAATCGAGCCCCAGTAACTAGTACACATGGCGCCTGCTAACGTGTACTTGGGTTCCTACAGCCTGGGAATATTCGGTGCACTCAGTGTAGGTAGGGTAGGGAAGGGAAGTGTTTTCGGCAGGCTCGGCAGGGAAAATTATGCAGGGAGGCAAAGCGCAACGTACCGAGCACCCGGTGGTGTTGCTTAGTAAAACGCCTATCCAGCAGGTTCTACACAGACGTGGTGTAGAATGGTAGCGGAGCACGTCGTCGTAGGACCGAGTGGTTCATAGCCCGCACGGCAGGTTTATTATTATTTGTCGGGGCGCGAGGGTCCGGTGGGCCAGCGTCTATTTGGGCTGTTCCAGGTTTTTTTTCTGTTCTTTCTTTAGCCTACCTGGCGTAGTTGGAAGGCTCGATATTGCGGTCCATTTTCCGAGGGCCAGATGATAGAAAGGTACACGAATTTGTGTGCGGCCACCTACGAGGACCAGAGTACTTGATTAAGATGGGGGGGGGGCGGAAATGTTGGGGGCCATTTTTAGAATTCCTGTCGTAGCACACGTGGGCAAGCGTATTGTGCGTTGAGCTTGTCTTCAGGCTCGCACCCAGGGAGAACACTGCATTCGCCTTGCCCGAACAGGCTCTCCATACGGTTTGTTCCTTGTTCCCCAGCATGCAGCAGGTCGGAACAACGTAGTCGCGTCACTAGACTTTGTAAACGAACAGCGTAGTTAGATGGACGCCTAGATACTGGAAGGAATTTCTGACCGGCTTTCACAGCATGAAGCCACGGAAGGGAAATGCCGCCCACAGTAAACCGGGTTGACAAATAGTCATCCCTTTGCTCTGCCACAACACAGCGGCGATATCGTGGCGGGTGCAAAGCATTTCGGGTGTTAATTTCCTGCATTGATGTGGGCAAGTGCATTGCAGTGAGCCGATTTGGCCCCATTTTGAAGTCCCCTGGCCCGGAAAGATACATCGTGGACGGATGCTTCAGTATTTGTCTCGCAAGGAAGAAGCCATATTTGTTCGGACCCCAAGGACAGCAGCGGCAGAAACGGCGCCTAGGAAGGACCCTACACAGGAGGGTATATTTTTTGGGCGCAACGAGGCCGAATCACGACATTGGCCAGCTCCCTATCCTCGATTTCTTCATCCATAATTAACCAATCTGGTGGGTCCTCGGGACACCCACAAGGAATCCTTCCCCGGCGTAGACTACATGGTGGTAGCAGGAGGTGGGAGTCCGACGCTTGCATATAGTATGCAGCCTTGAACTCCGGCCTGGTACTAGATGGGGCACTAGGCGTGTATGAACAAGTGCAACTTCACGTACGGCGACCAGCCTACCCAAGCACGTTTTTATTTTGCCTATTTTCCCGCGCGCTTGGGATAAGGATCAACGATATCAATTTCTATCTCGCGATCATAGATGTATGTTAGAGTAGATAAACGACGTAGACCTACGAATCGGACTAGTAGATGCTCGAAATGGACACACCCACACTTCTCCGCCGCGACAGTGGTACATAACCTGCCATTGAATTACTATCGGAGAACACTAGGCAGGGACGTAGATTCCTAGCGGTAGAGACGGCTGGACACAAATGCCGTCCATATATCTACTAGTGGTGCTGGGCTCGGCCCCCTACTGTTTTGGGTATTGCAAAAGTTGCAGATCTCGGCATGTCAGTGTTGATGGTTGGAACGTAGGAATCGCGGGATGGATATTCAATTTATGGTGTCTACGACATGGAAGTTCCGGTACAGCAGAATACTTCCTGGTCCGAGACACTGACCCCATGAGATGTTGCGAAAGGTCCAGTGTACTACGGCATGGATGGATGGGATCGGTTGAACGCACCAGAGCTACAATCACTCGTAGAAGTGGCATTTGACGGTGGAATCTGTGCCTTGGCAAACAAGGTAGACTGCTTGATCTCCTATATTGTGTGCCTCTTAGCTGGCTAAAAAAAAAGGACCGATCCCGTTTGGAAGTAGCTGAATGACGCCGTCCCAAACTTTGCGTCCAGCGTGGTGGCAAGAGGGGTCTATGGACAGAGACTCAGAGAGCACACGACAAGCCTCGAACGGAGCAGTGAACATGACGACAGTGGATGGCCAAGAGTCGCTCAGCGAAGCTCACGATTCGAACTCCTTCCCATCTGGGGGATGCGCCAGCCAGGTCAATATGTGGAATCTGAAGGGACCCCCAAAAAGGTACTGTCACTCGACTCATGTGTGGTGTGTTCAATACAGCAAGAGCGCCCTTCCTTTCTTCCAGCATGACACCCTGCTAGACAACCCCGTATCCTCTTGTCTCCGTGGCCGCGCACCTCCTGGGCGGATTTGTATTTCCCCAGACTTTTGGGGTCGTTTATTACGGGGTCGTTTTGTGCCACCCTACTGCGATCCCTGATCTGTCACCAACACCAATTGTTCCCACCTACCAGCACTCAATGCGGCTACTGTAGCTATCTACCATCGAGAATACCCTACGGGAAGTACAGCTACACCGCGGACTCTGTGAAATATCTATCCCTGAGTGTGCGGAGTCGACCAGGCTAGGCTTCACGGCCGGAACAGGATTGAAGACTGAGGTCTAAAAGACAGCTAACGTTATGCTCTGTACCCCATACTCCCGAGTGAGTGCAGTCCCAACGTATTCGGCGTTCCTGGCATCACATATCCCATGCTCAAGGGAACGCATCAGCTTGATAATTTGGGGTTCTTCCCTGCATTCACACCATGCTGACTTCGGTATCTACCAGCTAACTACAGTAGCTAGTGGCCTTGTCTGCTGTAGCCAAAGCCTTCATGATGCCAGCGCTTGGCGGCACAATCTCGAGGTGGCGCCCTCCACGCCTACAGCCTGGCGTAGATTCGATCGTCCGGAGGGTAAAAATACCTAAGCCCAATGGTTCTCCGCAGCTCTGTGCCCATTAAACCCTTCCCACTCCGGCCTCTAGACACTAGCCAATAGTCGCCCACGACGGGCCTCCATACATGGCTGCAATCCTACTGTTGACGGTGCTTCCCCAGAAGCACGGCAATCTCTCATGCACCCATACATTCCAAACATCAAACAGCACGGAGCCTCATCGCGAGTTGGCCGGCCGTAAAGGAAGGCTGGCGGTGGTTACCTTCGGGGTGTAGTACCACGGCCCCCCAAATAGTATCATAACCTCTCCTCTTGCTACTGGACGAGTGTACGGGAAGGCGTAGACGGAGACAGACTAGTTCAGTCCAAGACGGTACGTGAAATTGCCCTATATTCATACACCCGTACGTAGACTCTGGTCGTGCAGTTATCAGGTAAGTGCTTTCCCAGCAGGCTCTCCCCTTGCGCACCCGATACCTCATGTACTTTATGCACATCTTTGGGTTCTTGGTACTCACACGCTCTCGCAGGATTTGGGGGCGGGCCGCTTGTGGAATGGAGCAGCCATGACGCATCGACAGTTTTAACAGCGACATCCTAGATATGAGTACGCCTACTAGATGCCAAAGCAGATATATCCGTCTTCGGTACCAATACGTCGGCTTCATCGAGCTATCAACATCCCTTGCTGGTCACCGACGTGCATACTCCAAAGATGTTTGTGTCGTTTTGTTTCTTTGTTGATGTCGGCCTATCAGGCTGTTTGTTCGCCAGCCTGCTTCGTGGGAGCCGCCCAAGAAACATTAGGCTCAACCGCAGCCAACTGGAAGGAAGTGTATTCTTGATACAACCTTTGATTTGAAAGTCCCCGTATCCCTTCCTGCATGTTGCCCCCCCCCCTCCACCACTCCCATTCCATTGATCCACCGCCTCGACCCAGATATTGTCTGCCATGGATGGATGGTGCGATGCCTCGTCATTCTGGCTCCGGGACAGGCTGCGTGCCATTAACGAATCTATGGGCGATGACTACCTGGTAGGCAATCTGCAAGATGTGACCAAAAAGGCCTTTGGTGCCCATCAAAGGCCGTGGCTTGCCAGTACAGTTTGGAGTGACGCGGCTATCACTTCTCGAGAGACACAGCGAACTTTTATCCACATGTGACGCCCTCCTTCACATTCGGTTGGTCCATTCAGGCAGTCCCGTTCCAACCGTCACCATCCAATCAGATATCCTGCGCCAAAGCAACGCGCGGTTTACTTCTGGCTCCGAAGGCTCCGGAATCTATCCCAAACGGTGTTTTCAACCTCGACCTTCCAAGCCCGGCAAATAAGGAGCACGTTTCCCAGTGTGGGTGGTAGATAGGTGGGGAGACTATTGCCTCCATGGGCGGTAGCCGCTACGGGGACTTGCGTCCCCTCTCCTGCCTGGTGCTATCTCTGCCCTACCCGACCGGGAACATTGGTGCCACTTTCTCCGCAGATTTGGCACATGCGCTTTGAACCTACCCACCCACCCATCTGCCACTGCGCCACCAAGTCCTTGGAGTCACACCGATTCCATCCTTAGGTTCCTTCAGCCTTGAGATGAATAGGCGGTGTGCAAGAAATGACCCTTCTTGATTGCGAGTGTGGTTGCGACTTTAGCCATGACGAAGGTCATGGGTGGGTGGATGGCTGGGCAGCAAGAACACCCGGGCTGGAGGTGCACTGCATCATCCACCCACCACCCGTCTCGTTGGCTATTTGAGTCTCTGCCGATTGATATGTGGCAGTCGGTATCCATGCATCTGCATTCGGTAGGGCTGTTGGGGTGGGGAAAGGGGAAGCTGGTCAATACTGGTTATTGGTTTCGGGTGCATCGCGCGATACAACTTGGGTTCATTTCGTGATTGTGCGATGAAGAGAACCGACTTGTCACCCAAAATGGCGGTATGCATTCGTATCTTGCGGATGGGAGGCGGCTAGGCTGGGAATTTGGCCGAGCTAGTCTGCGATGGTGGTGCCCCATGGTTATGTACTCTTCGGCGCGTTGGGCAGCTTGGTGATGCATGCGACCGGACATCGTGCTTGGTGCTGAGGAGTTGCTACATGAGGCATCGACTGAGGGGTGGGCAAGTGTTTTGTGGTCGGAAGGGTGGGAGAAAGAAAGGATCAACGCAGGGTGCTGTCCGAAGACAACGTTGTCTCTGGCTATATTGCATTGGACACACAGGGGCAATAAGGCCTGCGGTGAGCTTTCAGGTGGCATGACCTAAAGGGTGTATGTATACTGCACAGTAGCTGTCCATTTTCTTCGGCAACCTGGTTGAGCTTACCCGTCCCGTCCACAGGTGTGCCGCATGCAACCCTATCGCAGAAAGACGTCATTTCGGTGCATGACACCACCCGCGCTCTCCCTCCACACCCTACCGCCAGTACCTCACTATTCCTGCATTGGAGTCGTCGTGATCGCGAAACCGGCGCTGGCGGGGGCAGCATCGTGGCCACACCGCAAGATCCACGAAAACTCACGTAATCAAGCCCGAGCGCGAAATGCCGAACTGCAAACGGGGCTTGGTGCTGGGTGTATACACGTGGCGGACACCACAGAAGTTATGACGGGCTAGCCATAGTAAGCACGGATCTCCTCCCGCTCCTAGACCCCAGCTCAGGCACGCAAGGTCATGGAAAGCATGAATCTCACCACTAGCGGGTCCCGGGAGGACGCCGCGCGCGCCAAGACTACGAAACAGCTCCCAAGAAGACAGCTCATTCACAGCCAGAAGTCAGATTTGGTATCATACATAGAACTCGCGCGCGCCCTCGGCACCTGTCACGGCAGTTCTCGATAACTACCTCCAATAGCTTAGTTAGCCTCTAGTATCTATCTTTGCGCAAGCAGCAGCAGCAGCAGCAGCAGCAGCAGCACATGGAGTGGCTTTCCGGAGAGCCACGCTGTGCTGTACATATATATATATATATATGTATGTGTGTGTGTGTGTGTGTGCGCTTACGAAAGACGGTTATCTCAAAGATGCCTACTTCTTACCTAGCTAAGGGAGGGGGGGTGAAATCTTAGATGGCATATGTAGTTAGGTCGATCGGGTAAGCGAGGGGACATTTTTTCTAGGCAGTAGAATAAAATCACCCCTCGGTAAGGATGATAGATGGTAGGTCCTACATCGGAACGAAGGGTAGACGGGGAAACATGCACTTGCATGCTTTTTTTCTTTCTCTAGAAAAAGCCAAGAGTGCCAAGAGGATGACCACAGTACCTAACTAACGTACTGGCGCGCGTGTGCGTGTGCGCTAGAGATTAGTAGTAGTAGTAGTAGTAGTATGCAGGAAGAGTGACGGGAAGATGCCCGCCCGCTTGGGAGGAGGAGGAGGAGGGAAGGAGACATTGTCCAATGAGCAGGAGAATGGCAAGGACAGGACAGGACAGGAGTGTAGAGCCAGACGGGTGGTGCTTGGCTAGTGCTTAGAAGAGAAGTTACCGGTGGGCTGGGTGCAAGATATGTATATATATTGCACATGGCTTTTGTATGGTATGGGTGAGAAGCATGGGGCATGGGGCATGGGCGGATGGTAATTCCGGGGCGGATGCCAGGTAATAACAGGTTGGCACAGAGAGATAGAGAGAGAGAGAGAGAGAGTTCTTAGGGCTGAGCCCAACGACTTCGGGATGTAGGATTCGCGGATAGTTTTTCTCGGGCGCGGTACGAGGTGTGATTGAGGAAGTATGCATGGATGGCTGGTATTATATTATGGTGCAGGTGGTGGTGTGTATAGGGAGATACTCCTCGGGCTATACGTCTGATGCTCCTCCCCTGGCGCGGAGATGTAAGCTTCCAGAACTGCGGGCCTGAGAGATGCGGTTCCTCTTCTTCTCCTTCTGGAACGCTTACGGTGGGTGGTTGATGCTTATGGTGGATATTCTCCAAGGGGAAATCAAAGCGGGAATGTTATACACTCCGACTCATGCTATCCATGTCGATGTTGAGATCGTACGGAGAGTGATATATTGGAAATTTTGCTATGTAAGGTATGCATGTATGCCTTCTCGTAAGCTAGTATGAAAACGGTCGTTTCAGCTGGTATCGGGATATCACCTGCTTGGGGGCTCTACCATACCGCTTGCTCCGCTGCCACATTACCCTACTGCACAGTCACGATACGATATCAGCGGCTTTGTTTAATAAGGCGAGGGGATGGCTGGCATCCTGTGGTATGCTGGGTATGTATCGTATAGATATTCAATGAAGAGAATGCTCCGCTACTAGTCAGATATAACGGCGGAAATCTTCTTTCCCCGTCTGCCCGCAGAAGCCGATCCGTGGGCTGAAGGGACGGGCGGAATATCCCACAAGCTACCACAGCCATGACGGTCCCCCCGTCCATGAATAGAAACAAGCCTGGGATTCAGAGCTTTGCTGGGGTCGGTAGCTACCTAGGGTATGATAGGGAGGAGTCATTCCCGCAATGTACGGCCTGGGTCCGGCCACAGCTGGTAGAGCGGCCAGCACAGGACACACGAAATGACATGCAACGTTTCAAGCAGCCTCCCCCTCTTTCCCTCCCTCCTGTTCCGGTATATGTGCGTGCAATACCTGGTAGGGCCAAAGTGGTGAAGGCGAAAATGGGGTGCCGTGTCGAGCGCCTGTTCGTCACGAGCTGGAAACTATCAATAATCATCATAGGTGTGATGTTGTCGTGGGGCCGGGCAATTCGAGTGCCTCCAAAGACCTATCGATACCTACTTGCCTAGGCATGAGGGGATCTGGAGTCCGAAGACTTGGCTATGGTGTGATACAACAAAAACCACTGTGCAGCATTGGTTGTTTGGCTCGCTGCCCGTCGTTGCCCGTCGTGAACCCCTCCTTTTTGACACTTGCTCCATGGCACCTCGGTACGGAGGCTTGGTCTCGTATTTCCCGGCATGCATAGATTGCTGCTGCGGCAGCGGTTCTGGTAGGTGTTGTCGGACGTGTCAGTGGAATACGGACATGCCAAACCGGCCAAGTTAGATATTCCCTTTGCGTGGACATGTGCAGTCCGTCAAAACAGTTGGGGACTTTTTCATCTCCGTTTCCAGCGAACGCATGACTATTGATAGATGCCCGTCTGTGGCCAGGCTGGGCCCCCACCATATCGTGCTAAATACCGGCGGGCTCGGTCTCCCAATTGGGCTTCCTTGAGTTAAGTACCGCCGCAACTTCAAGGAGTGTTACGATGCCGTGTGATGCCATGTGACGCCGTGCAGTGTCATTGAACAGGACGTTTGGCCTGATGTTCCAGACATTATTGGAGGTTAAATAAAAAGTCCATCATTTTAGATACACCACGGCGGTACAAGATCCCCGAGGCGTGGAACCCTGGGGGTCAGCTAGGCTTGAGCTTTGCACGTTGTGTATTTTTACTTGTCTTGAAACTTCGCCGTGTAAAACAGGCCTCTCCTCGGCGTCTCCAGCGGCTGGGTAATTCTCTTCGCATAGTCACCGCACCGCGGTCCTGCGACTGTAGCTCTCACGGCTTCCACTGAGCGCAGCTGGAGCTTTACGAAACGAGGCTCTGCTAAGGTTGTGAATGACTCGGACAAGAGTTCTTTGAGTTGGTTTCGTCGCTTAGCAGCTCGGTCTCATTCCACAATACAGTAGTATTCGCATACACCTCGGAAAATCGTCGACTCAATTGTAGTATAGCACGGGTGCCCGGGGTATGCCTTGCAAGACCTAAATCCGAGCCACCACCCACTGCAATAGTAGCGCCGAGCGGGCGTGTGCTCTCTTTTGGGGCTCTATACGAACGACATTCGTACGACTCTCGAGCAAAGTTCTGCAAGCATATTGCCATTACGAATAATTCGTATGTGTTGCATGCAGTTTGGCAGCACGGGTTGACACATTTTGACACTGACCGTACCGAACACTCCGGCGTGCCTTCGGAGACAGCGGTTCGCCCTGAGGTGGTTGCAGCAATGCGTCATCCCGCCCGCCGGCCAGCTCCCGACTACGCGGACGGCATGGGGCCTTCCCGGGAGGGTTGGCAGGCCGTGGCTTCCCGTGCCCGACCCTGTTTGGAACTTCTTCTTCCACTAGTATGTACTGTAGGTACAGTAGTTAACTAGTCATCACTTGACTATCAACACACATCCTTAGCCGAGAGCCCGTGCAGTCGGTAGGCGCTATTACTATACAAATTCCAACTCTCGGCTTTGTCCGGCGGAGAGAGAAGCAAACAAGCATTGCTTGAGTGTCCAGTGTTCCCATGTACCAATTCCGAACATTTGTCGGAGAGTAAAGTGCGGAGCAAGGATGGGATGTCACTCCCACACTGTACTCGCTCATATGGTGATGGTGGTGGCACTGAGGGGGGTGCATACAGAGAGGGTGTCCATATTCGAGTGCGCGAGTACTATGTAGTTATGTGCTTGGGCGCGGAAGGTGGCTCTTGGCCACAACGACTCAATGTCTATGTAGATTAGTATAGTTGACGACAAACAACAAGGGGCAGCATTGATAGCGTCCGTGCACCAGTAATCTTCTATACCTCGTCGCATAGACTATTATTTCTACGCTACGTAGGACAAGCTTCATTGTCTCGACTCCAGCCCTACCTACGGCTCAGACCGCATCTTCAGCCTCCCGGATGTCGGAGTAAACAAAGTCCTTGGCACTATGCTGTGGAAGCAATAGAAGAAGTTCGAGAAGCCCTCACAGTCCCGATCTTTGGCCGTTCCCAGGTGCTGGGTTGAGTGGCTGTGCCGGGAGAGATGGCTTCCGGACAGTGCTGTGGCTCCGCGCTGTACTCATGAAGGAGTACGTGTGTGTTGCTGCTTAGCCACCACTGGTGCCGTGCCGTTTACACACCTGCACCACCGCTGGGAGCGCCAAGACCAGTGTAAAGGTACCTATGTATGTAGACCTTCATTCTCTCCCTGATAAACACGGGCGCTAGCAGCCCTGTGGCTTCAGTGTGCAGCAGCACGTACTGTAGGACACTTGGGAGTCGCGATACAAGTGTTCCGCAATTTACTTCTTCTCTGGGCATCCGTCCTATACGGTAGAATCTCTTGCAGCGAGCTACGCGTAGGCAACGGGTAAGAAGGCTACGGTACATAGGTCCCTATCTCTGGGTCTCATTGGGCTGTCGCAGCCGCTGCTAACTGGGTAGAAATGTCCGGACGAGGTTAGGATAGCGAAGGGAGAATGGGAGAGTTTCCATCAACAAGCACCGTACACAGCCAATCTTGCAGCAGCGTAGAAGATTGGAGTAAGTTAATGCGGGGGATAATTGGAATGTGGCTGGCTCAACCTGCACGATATACCACTTCCGTGTGGCATAGTCGAGAGTTCCGCCGAGACAGCAACCCCCCTCCGAAAGCCCTGCTGCCGGCCATTCGCTTGGCGTGCTGCCCCTCGATGCTCGATGGGTAAGGTGGTTGGTGCCTTAGGAGATCTGTGTCCGGGATGGTGGGACTTTCAGAACGCCTATCTGTGCGCTTTTTACTCCCTAATCCGGAGTATGCTTGCTTTGCCTGCCACCTCCCAATTTGCTGTCTCGGTGAGTGTGTGATGGAGGAAGTCGTTCTGATTGGCTAACTGCAAAGTTTCCCCAGGGTGTGGTCGATATCTCGATTTCCCAATACTGTATGAAACAGGACAGCCCGATGCAAGCCAGGTGAAGGAAGAGAAGGCGCCGACCACATTGAATAGAAGCACTGGTATCGCAGACACATGCAAAGCCGCGTCGCCAAAGTGGACAAAGTGCAAAGTGCAAAGTGCAAAGTGAGGGGTCGGTCGTTGTTTTCGCCACCTGAGGGGCAAGGCAGCCACAAAGCTTGCTCTGAATGGCCGCCAGCTCAGAGCTGACGCTGTTAAGCTGTCAAAAACGCGTCTAGCCCCTCAACTCCACACCCAATATTGGATCGATCGTTGGAATGAATGCTCGTACAGGCCAGCCGCCACTGGAAGACTTGCAGCGTGGTGGCCCCGCGCCGAGCCACCGTTTGTACCGGCAATATGTTGGTTGGGGTTATGTAGGTCCTTCCGTCGACCACAGCTCGTCCGGACGTGGCCGGGCAGCTACTTCTGCAGGCTCCGCATCGGCATGCTTGGTAGCGTGCGGTGGAATGCAGTGCCGGGGTTATATCTACTATTCGTCTCACTCGCAATGAATCGTGGGCGGGATGGCAATGTACGCTTCTGCCGCCCGCTAGCCTACACCGCACATGCCTTACCGCCTTGCCAGGCCATGTCAGTCAGCACCAAAGACAACACATGTGAACAAACTAGTCGTGGAGGCTGATGGGATCATAGTAAAGTGGACGGCAGGCGAATACGACGGCAAGGTTGCTGGTTCCGCTGCCAATGGTGATATTGATGTCGTGCAGCAGCAGCAGCTCCGCACTGTTATCCCAGCACATTTCGATGGGGAGTTACGTATGTAGTACGAGTACGTTAGGTATGTGGTAGGGTTCGTATGGATACATGGTGACAAAACGACTGTATATTGACATTGTCACAGTCCGTTGACCGGCTGTGGCTTGAAACTTTGTTTGTGTCGGGCCCCTCTGGAGCATGGCGTCAACTAGAAAGTGCAGTGCACGCCCGGTGGGACAGGACGAAGCCTGCTAATTGGCTGCCTGTACGACTGCCTGGGAGTCGCCCTGACTGGCCCGCTCGTAAAAATCCCGTTGGTGACGCCTAGGCTATCTTATCACTCTGTCCCTCTCGAGAAGCCGGGAGCACACCCACCGACGCAGATATCATTGGATTTGCAACCACATGCCAATCGGTAAATTTTATGGTTACAGTGGCATCGCGCGAAGCGTGGAGGACGAAGGGATCTAGGGTTCTTTTTTCTCTACCGTGGCCGGTGCTGGAATCGACGATGCGCGTAGCGTATAGTTACAACACACACAAGATATGGGGG
Organism: Zalerion maritima; assembly: GCA_022664585.2. Taxonomy (NCBI): domain Eukaryota; kingdom Fungi; phylum Ascomycota; class Sordariomycetes; order Lulworthiales; family Lulworthiaceae; genus Zalerion; species Zalerion maritima. The sequence goes on from JAKWBI020000339.1 coordinate 37,297, forward strand.
GACTTTGTCGCCAATTGGATGGGTACGTTCGCTGAGGAGACTAGCACAGCCTGGATGAGAGACAGGATTGTGAATAACAATCAGCAGTACCATATTGCACAGTAACACCCACCGGCATGGGTCGTCGAGGCTGCTAAAGTCCGCTGAAGAGACAGGGTATATTAGGGGCCAGCATGCCCGGTTTGGGCCACGACTTGAGGGAGTGGGATTCAGGCATAGGACAATGGACATGGCTCAACGGCCCCCCATCAATACACATCTTGAGGGGTGGGGGGGCTGCGGGGGTTTCACGGTTTCAAGCGCTTCGAGATCTGGTAGAGCATAGAGCTCACCGTGCTATCTCTAGAACGATTTCCTCCGTGTACTTCAAACCATTATTAGTCGATTCGAGACTGGTACAGTCGGCAGCAAGAAAATATAGCATCTTCAGATCAAATGTTGTTATTCGGACAGCCTCTTTTCTTGACGCTGTAGTGACACCCCTGCACCCTAATCTCAATGACTAACTGCCAAAGAGCTTGTGTCTTTTTTAAGAACCCATTACCAAATGTTCTTTGGGGCGGTAGGGACTACTCCATCTCAAATCTGCAGTTACACACACCACCCCTGCTTACGGTTATGGGTGAGCGATGGAGGCTCAAGATTGGACGGAAATGCTACGATCCAATGTCAATCGTCTGTGCTGTAGTTGTAGCCCTGCTTTCTCGTCTGGGGACGCGTGCGACCACCAGGTTGACCGACGAGCTGGATAAAGCAGGTGTTCTGTGCTCTTTGTCCTGGATTCGCGCAAAGTTTTCGGGCCCGTCCTATCCTATAAATGTGATTTGATATTGAGTGGATACTGTCGCTTGTCCCTGCGTGGTTTGGCTTCTCTGTGCTGCAGGATATGGGATATTCTAACTCTTCGCATGGGTTGAGTTGGTCGGAATTTCTATGTGCATGAATGGCGACATTGGCCTGCCACCTCTCAGTCCTACACTCCAGCCCGGACGGTCGGTGGCGGGTGAGCGAAGCCCGACGCAGCGACACATTTGATTCCAGCTCTCACGAAACAGCCATTATGACGAGCACTTGTGTTGTATTTTCTCATTGCTTTGCTGTCGTGGGCGGGCTTCCAGAGTCTTGGTCTTGAATCCTTACACCGTCCAGCGGGGTGGGATTACCACGTCCCTGGACAACAATATACATACCTCTCCTGGGACGGCTGGCTGGGCTGGCTAGGAGCAAGGCTACTGATGCTGGTGTTGATGGTGCTTGCTGTACGAGGCCTTCTGGCAATTTACCGTTTCCAGCATGAGTTTCGCTGTAAGTCAAGGGCTGACGGCACATACTGTACCTCGTGCATATGCACGTTGTACTGTAGAAGTGGCACAGGCGGACCTTTAGGCTTGGCACTAGCTTTCGGACGGGGGTGTAACAATCGCCAGGCAACAGAATTTCCACCCTGCTGTTTGGTTTGGAGGCTCGTAACGACCACTAGCAGAGAGACCCACTCCCCGACGTTGGTCCCCGAAAGAAAGTTGCGGTAGGGGGCTGCTCTCGGCACATTACTTTCTGCTAACCACGAATACAGCCGAACAACGCCCATGGAAACTGAGCGGTGGGAGCTATAGTCGAAGGATTCGCACTAGAACACCCATGGAATTTCGAAAAGGGATCGTCATCAACACCAGAAAATGCCGCGAAACCCCCAGCATGGAAAACCAGAGCAGTAGCGCTATGGCACAAGGAGTATTAATTGTCTGTGGTGATTGATTGATGATGGATGGGCTTTTATTGTGTTCACACCCTCTTCTCTCTCCCGAGGACGTGTCACTTGACCAACCCCATGCCCGGCGCCGTTACCAAGTTCCTATCCCAGAAAGAGACCGGGTATTGCAGTGCACTGCATTGGAACAAGTGATATAAAACAGACCTAACAACATGGACACAAGACATCATGGTTCGAAACAACAGTGCAAGACTAGAAGCTCTCGGCTCCGTCCGTCTCCGCGTTGAAGCAACTCGACGTAACAAGACGCCGAGACCGAAAAGGCGGTAAGCACGATCTTGATGAAGGCGGCTGCACGGGAAGGAGAAAGTCCGTATTTAATGAATCATATGCTAACCGCCAAATTATCGTGAACCGTGCTGTGCTGTTGCTGTGCAATAACGAAAATCCACTCAGAGCGATGTCGTGCTGTGTGGCTGTGATCTGCGCCTCGCTGCCAGCGCCAAGGGAGGCTTGTACACGGATACATGCCCACTCCGCAGTAGTTCATCCAATCCGTTGGCACTATTGGAAGGCTACATACCGTGCTGTGGTGCTTTCAATCACCTATCCGTGATACTCGACAGCTCGTACTGTATGGAATTCGAATGGACGTCATCGCGACAATAGATCGGACTCACAATCTCTTGTCGCTTCCCCAGAGGGATCCTTGCGATGCAACGACAACATCTCCACGGTCTACCCCGAGGGGATGGAAGTGGCAGTATCAACCACCAGTATGCGACGTTGGCAGCAACAAAACATGGATTGAACTGTGAATCTCTTGGCGCCTATCGCGAGATCCTTTGGGACAATTGATTCGTACCGTGGTCCAGCAGTGCCGTGCCGTCAAGCCAATCGCCAGCTCGGGAGAGCTCGTCTATATGCATGGGAGCTTGGGCCACTGAGACGACGCAGCTGAGACGCTGTCGGTGCTTTTGTGCATGTATGCGAGCCTTACACACAGCTCAGAGTTGTGGCGGAGCATCATAGAGTACAGTGGCACGCCATTTGTCCACCCGTATTGAAGTCAGCCGAAAGAGGTCTTTTCTCCTCAAGCTTGTTTTGCTGTGAATTTGCCCATCCCTGCTCCACAGCGCAGTAGAAGGGGTTTTCCAGTTCTATGTCTGACGCTACCCGCGCGCGAAGTCTGAACAGTAGCCAAGAAACCCCACCCTGAAAACAAGGGCGCCATGTATCGCTGTAGGGCAGGGCCGCAACTTCATCACTTGGCCAATCTGGAGTTAGCCGAGTGAGAAATCCACATCTTCGCCTCTGCGTCTTGCTTGGCGCTGCATATCGCGAGTTTCCCAACTTTGAAAAGAGTCATTTCTCATCCCTTGGATCGGTCGCTTGAAGATAGCCAGAAATGCTAAGCTACTCGGAGGGAGACATTGTTGGGTCCTGTCCTCCCCCTCAACCCGACCCGATGAACTTTAATGGCCTACACGACTGCTGGTGCACTCAGATTAAAGATAATGCAGGCCGCACATTTGGATCTTGGCTGCGACCCTGTGGCTTGCTGTAAAAGGCTTGGGTAGCTACTATGGCGCATGCTGTAACTCCTCCTTTTTGTGAGATCTTTGCCCTATACTATTGAAAGGAGAATGTGCGGGCGAGAGCTGCAAAGTAACATTGGAAGCAAAACGCAGGGATGGATGGATGGAGCGGGGTTGGACGACGAGGGGTGCCAAGAAAACCCAAGGGTACCTCTCCCTAGTAGGGCACATGGAAAGAAGCTTGGATCGCCAGAAGAGACCAATGACGCGGGACCTCTTCTCTTAGTGAACCCCCCCCCCCCCCCCATGTCGTCGGTTCTCGAAGTTTGGAAACAAATGGCCTATCAGGCCTGGCCAGTCAGCGGCGGTCAACCACGCAAACAAGAAGGGGGTTTCGGTATCCAGATTCGGATGCTCCATACAACCCAGCCTTGTTGACCTTCATCTTTTTCGCACCAGTCCGTCCGGAGGAGAGCCGAGCAGCGTGGCTAGTACTGTTGCTTTTCGTACCGGCTGGGTAAGGCGTCCGTATGTATTCATGGCAGTAGGGGGGTAGTTAGAATGGTAGGCTTGTAGCAGTAACAGCTTTAACATGTAGGCACTAGTATTTCCCATAGTTCCAGTAGTGTGTGAATACATCCTGCTTTGTAGCCGGGGAGTCGGCTAAGAGTGAAGCTGAGAAGCTGAGACATGTCGTCGATTTGTGGTCGTTGATCTGCCATTCGACTGCGGTGCAAAGATACTCTCGTACGTACGAAGCCGTACATTTTGGTTAAACTTTTAGGCGGTGTGGGAGGCGTCCTACCAATGCTGCCTTGAACGCATTTTGTGTGTACCACCTCTGGTCGTGCTTTCCCTGAGCTTCGTCCGATATTCCACTTATACGGGCAGAAAAACAACGGTTAGTAAGTCAATCATGTAAAACGCCTAGAATGTGGTATCATTGTGTGCTTGTGTTTCCATTCGGGGAGTTTTGTCTCTCTTGGTTTCGAGGCCAGGGTCTCGCTTCCAGTGTTGAGCCGTCCCCTTCAAGAGAACGGATACATCCGCCGTCATACTAACCGTCTCGCTGAATTGTCATTTGCAAAGGCTAAAAACGGCGGTCGCGGATGGGCTATCGCGAATTGATTGCTGCTTCCTCCTACAGCATAGTGCCACCTACACCCCTTCGCGCGCCTTATCTTCGACCTCTTCTCGATTTGGCATGCGATGGAGGGGGCGAGGGAAAAGGTGTGTGAGCACCAAAAATGCAGTAAAGTTTGAGCGGGTATGCGGTGTGCTCGGCCGAATTACGCTCCACGCGGGCATATGCGATGACAAGCTTATAAGCCATGGGGCCGCTCAATACGGGTGCCTAAATCCATGACCCATAGATCTCGACGGCATAAGGAGTTCTTGGTATTTTTCCTAAACGTTCAGGCTGCAGGTAGGCGTGATGCGTTCACTCTCCGAGTTTGGCAAAAGCGTGAAATGTATAGCCATGAAGGAGTTGCGCTCAAACGTAACATCTGCCGGGATTTGATTATGGGGGGGCGTGGGGGGGGGGGGCGTTATACACAGGGGGTGATGACATGGTACCCCCAAACCGCGAGCTCGCTCACTAGAAGGTGTACTGTACAAGAACACAACAGAGCGTACAAACTAGGCAATTGCGTTGCGTTTTTAGGGACCGAAGCACAGAAGATGAACTCTTCGATCCGTAGCACATCTCCCAGCGGGTGTGCGCTCTCAGACAAGCCTGCTGAGATGCGCCTCTGGTCTATGGTCATTGAGCAGTGTGTATCTGGGCAGTGCAGATTCACTTGAGGTATAGGCATAGTGTGGCTAGGCAATTTTCTGGCTGTGTGTAGCCATAGGTCTGTTCTAAAACACAAATGTCATCATCGTTCGAAACTGTGTTGTCTTTCCCGACGCCGCAGGATTAGACGTTCCATCAGTTCGGTCATCGAAACTGTCGACACGAGCGCACCAATCGCGGTCTGTGGCTGTGCGGGTCGCTTCGGAAAGGTCAGGGTGGGGAAGAAGTCAAAAAGGAATTGGGAAAAAGGTGGCTGCCAGTGGAAACTTCTTCAGCCCTATGGCTAAGCAGACCCCGGACTTCGCGCGGAGACACCGATGTGGTGAAAAGCGGGCGGAGGCTTGGCATGCTGCAGCCGGGACACAAGCTGGGTCCTCCTTGGTCTGCCAGCTCGCCTGCAGTATATGGCTTTTTGAGTAGCTGCAGCGATAGCAAGAGCTATTCCCTTCCTTCAATCGGCGTAGTAGCTAGCGGCATCCCGCTATTATCTAGATGCAGATGCTATCTTTCGTCACCGAGAGCAGGATATGGATTCAGATCCGTGGTTTTGTCCGGGGAAGCTCTGTTGTTCCGTGCGTCGCCAAGCGACCCAACGTTTCCGTTTTAAAACTACTTTGGGATACCTCGAGAGTGTAATGTAGTCGACAGACACCACAACTTATCAATATGGTCAAATCGAAATAGTAATCGTCTGTCGCCATGGCTTTTGATGCATACACCACGCATGAAAATTAATCTCAAGCCTCCTTCATGCAATGTAATCGCCAAAAGATCGAGAAAACAAAAAAGAAGACTCACCGCCTTTACTATCTGTTGAAAATGATGGTCGTGCATCACTCACGCGGACACAACAGAAGCAGCAGAAGCAGCAGTAGCGGCATGCCGCGGTTGCTTCCTCAGCCCTACGTGGAAACATAAGCAGCATACATCATGGTAAGATGGCTCTTTCGTGCTTCATCCATCCCACCGCCCACTCATTCCCGCGATGGTAACATGATCCTCATGTCCTACCTCTACCCTATTTCTCCCACCGCCTTTCGAGATTGAGCAATGGCAGCCGTTCTAGTCGGGGGAATGCTGCATGGATAACGGATCGTCCTCTCGAAGAGCCTGCATCTCGGGTTCAAGGCGTCCCGTGGGACACTAGACTGGACTCGAGTTGTATTGCGTACGTAGTGTTGAAAATACCTGGTCTGGGTGGAATCGACGTAATGCGATTGACTGATCCAAGACACACAGCCACAGCCCTACGAGCCTCCCAGATGGATAGACTTTTAGAAGTCTGACGACGGGTTGGGACCAGTGGTATCGAGCGCTCCCAGCAAGCCACATTTTTCGAAAGTGCGGTGTATGGTGTCTGTGTACTTGTGAGGAGTGGTTTTATAGGGAGTATCGGCTGGCAACGTGAAAGGAGTGTGCTGCAGAGAGAGGGGTGGCTATACTGGCATCCGCTGCCATTCCTACCCCCTGACCGGCCCTTCTGATTGGCGAACTTGTCCCGTGGCCCTGCTAGTTGAGACGAAAGACGGGCGTGACATCGACCTGGGTACGTACCGCTCCACGGGAAGCCGCTCCTTCGTACTTTGGGCATGGAAACGCTTTGCCGGATTTGGTCAATTTGCCCCTAATCCAGAGCGGATGACCAACACCCTCTTCGCCGGGCACACTTGGAAGGGAGACTATTGAGCTTTCCGAACAGCCGTAGACCACATACCGATTCGAGAAATATCTTTTCAATGTTTATGCATGGAGCAGCAGAGCTTCCGTATATGTCTTTCTGTTAATACTTGAAAAATATAACCAAGTCGTATCTTCCTTGCAAACAATGTGGCCCGACCCCCATGGTGCCGGAATTCCGTTGCGAGCGGCACCTGGGTTAACGTCGTAGGTATGCAAGTAAAAATTATGGTAATGAAAACCCATCCTGCCGAAGAAAAAATTGCTGCACGACGCCAAGATATGAATTCTTGTCACGGCGAAACGGGGCTTTAGGACCATTTAAAAATTCTTTCGGCGTGTTTTATGTGCCAGTATTAATTGTACTTCGTGGCTGCTATACTTTTTATTTACTAAATAAACGGTAAAAAGTACCGTGTCCGGCTTTTATGTACGTGGAATTTTTGCTATCCGCTAAGCGCTGTTATGTGTATTTGGATGTTAAGATTGGGACCACTTGTCCTGTGGATACTGGGGCCCGGGCCCTTTTCCGCCCAGAAACCAACGAGTTGGAACGGTAAAAGCATCGAAAAGGATAGATAGTATTTGAAGCATCTCGGAGCCTTTCTCTGACTACCCTTTTGTGAAATAATGAGAAATCTTGACTTTTTGGGCGCTGCATGTCGAAGCCAGCTGCTGCATTTATTTCTGCACTCCGAGACGTTGCACCAAACCCCGTCTGTTGGGTTGTCCGCCAAAAAGCTCTCACAGATGTGAGAGAATTGTCCTTTTTGGCGGACCTTTGGCTCGTTTCGATGGGAAATTAAAACGTGGGGCAAAGGTTGAGGTCAAACACGACGACAGTTAGCGAATCCTTCAGGATTGTTGATCTGTGCGTTCCCAAACGCGGAAATATGTTTGAAGGAATGGTATACCCGTGCGCAACCACTGTATTATCCGCTGGAAATCGAGTTGCCACGATATTCGAAAGGATTGTGCAGAGACTTTGGTGCGAGAGTGGACGACATTACACTTGCGTGTTGATAAGTGACTTTGCAGGCAGAAGGAGCTAGTGCGTAGGGCAAAGGTACTCCATCAGGGGTATGCGTCTGGTGTTGGGGGCAGGAAATCCAGAGCTTGCTGTGTGATTGGGACAGCTGCCTCGGCGCGTTGTGCCAAGCGTCGCGACGATCCGTCGCCGTCTTCAGCTGGTGACTTGTACATATTCCAGGAAGGGCAAGTTGTACGGTACAAACTGGTGAATATGATGACCTTTCAGGCCCATTGGCCGTCAGTCATAAAGTCTAAGGTGAAAGTGCCCAATACTGAAGCAGTATAATGTCCAAGCTTAAACACACCCTGCCACCTTACAAATGGATGCTAACTTTGGATTTCTTGGGGAGCAATATTACTGTGCCCAACGCTCCGCTAGATACAAGATGGGTCCGGGATCAAGACCTGAAGATCTCGTCTCCGGCCGTGAGTGATATTACCCACCTGCATGGATTGGGATAGCTGGTTGCTTTCTCCGTAGATGCGCATGTAGCCATGTATCTGGCCTTAATTCCGGGGAGCCGGCACACCTGATAGTGAAGTTCCGGCTCAACATCGACGGAAGAGGGTCAGCACCTCCCAAGAGCCAAGACATGTGGAGAGCTGGGGACTAGCTTTGTTAGGGAACCGAAGCTGGAGGCATCCGCCGAATGCGGCAGTGGTATGCCCGGAGCACATGCAATCAACCAAGATACGGATGTATAGTAACGAATAGGGTTGTGAGAGTGTAAGACTGGGGCCAGGTGCCCAGGGCGAAGTGTGGGCCTTTTCAACTTTTGCAATGAAAACAAGAGAACCGTATACATTTAGTTTAGTACGAATTTTATTACTACGTGCTAACACGGTGATTATGGTCTTTCATATGCCTAGCATCGAGGTAGATATGAGTGAAGATGGGGTCTTGAGTGAATATCGAACGTCACAAGCTTGGTTCTCGAGCTATGGAGCAAAGATGCAGTAGATTGGACAAGTTGCGAAGTCAAGCTGACGCCCGTCTCGGTCTTCTCCAGCGGGAGCGGGCGCGGGAGACAGGGTGCCGTGTGAGGCTGTATTCAGGCGTATACAGCAAATATTCTGGACTAGAACAACTAGAAGCATACGCACCTTGGCGACCACCGAGAAGCCAAGCCACTTGACTTGTTACATACAATATGCATGCCGAGAGAGCGTGTGAGTGTTAGATCAAAGGGCAGTAAGGCTGAGGCTTGAAGCGAGGAGAGAATACACCTTCACATCGCCTGGCAACACTGCCCTGGTAGTGCTGACAACGGGATCTACAAGAAAAGGATGTTCCAGAATATCAATTCGTGGTTGCGATTGGTTGACACTTTAGCCTCCGCCACATTCCGTTCGACTGCTATCTACCACAACCATATTGGGACTGAGGATCAAGCCGCACTTTTCGGGGAATCTCCACCGCTGGTGATGCCGAACTTTAGATTAAGCCAACGGGTCTGTGAGAATACTGATCACATCCCTGGGAGGAGAATTTGCCCGGAGGCTCCTGGCGGGAAAAGTGAACTTGGAGCTTCCTCTAGGGTCTGCTGCCAATGCCAATCTCAATGCAGATCGCAAACATCTGCGTACACGCATGGCACTGAGCATGAATGGTTGGAATGTTCGGTTCTGCTTTACTAGTAGCTGGGTCTGCACTTGGTGGACATGAGGAGCCGGCGCTATGTCTGAGGATATCCAAGCTTTCCTAATACACATGTTTAGTCCCCTTTGCGGAAGCTATCGGGAGCTACGATCCGCCTTGGTGATGGAGTCGGTCGAGGCGCACGTCGCCATCTCGGCGACCTGACGAGATACGAGCCAGCAACACAGCAACGAGGTGTGCGTGAACAATCCCCACCCGGAGCTTGGGGCACGGCGATTGTGGGGTGCAATGTTGTGATGTTTTGACGCCATGGTCTATGTGTGGGAAAGGAGGCAAATCGACTGCTCGACTGGTGAGTGGTTGGAAGGAGAGAAATTTGATGCTGCATTAGGTCGAGGTTGCAGAGACTGAACGTTCCATACTGTAGGTTTTGTTGGAGTTGTGGGCTGAAGTCTGATAATACTTGCTCGAGCGGCAATTTCAGTATCTCTCAGGGGAGTAATTGCCCTGAAGAAGTTGAAGAGATTGCGAGATACTGGTGGAGGCTAGGTGCGTGTCAGGATAGCTCAGTGATCCCCTCCGCCTTATTTCGCATGCACAGCATTTGTCCCACAGGGCAGCACTGGCCACTTCGAGGCTTTTCGTCTTGAGCAGGGAAGGCAGGGACCAGGAGCTCATCGGGAAGGCTAGACCAAGGACAGTATGGACAGCAGGGTTGTGCCAAGGGATCTTTCTGTCGCATTGGCTGAAAGGAGAGCCAGCTGGGACGCGAACCAATAATAAGCCCGTCCACATCTTGGTCATTGACAGAATAAAAATAGACAACTTACCAAGCACGTGCGATGAGCTTGATTGGGGAAGGCTACGCCAGGTCTGGCCGGACGGTGCATCGTCAACGAGGATTGCGGACAGAAGGGCCGAACTCTTCGGCAACCGTTGGGCCTGCACCATACCCACCAAACAGACGTTTCGCTTCATTGTACTTTTCATTTCATTTCATTTTTTTTTCTTTTTCTTGTCCGCAACTACGGAAATGATCACGCAGATTACTACTTAGGTTTACTAGACGAGTAGGACATGTACGGTAAGTAGGTGATGCTAGATTTTTATTGGGCTAGGGTGCTGGCGGGCAGCTCGCAGCAGAGTCGAGATCCGAACAATTTTCTGGCCCTGTCATTATCCCGGACTGTTTTAGGGTTTCCGATCTTTTAGGGCTGTATTCTGAACCCGCCAAGCCTAGCTTCAATACAGCGTTGCTTGACTGGCAATATGCTGAGGCGCAGGCAACCCCGCCAAAACCTACCGTACATTACGTCCTCCCACAGATGGACTGGCCCGAATACCCCATACAGGCCGACAATAACAGCCTTCCGCTGGCGATGGAATCCATCCGAGAAGCTGCATGCGAAACATCAACATCTGTCCTCACTTTCATCATCCCGGCAACCGAATGTTCTCCGACTCTTGCTTCCGAGAACATTGGAATGCACCCCGGTGCCATACAATCTCAACGTTGACTTGACATCGAATCTGCTGGCCAGGAATTATCAAGACAGAACGGTAAGGCAATTATTGACCTAGACTGGTGTTTGTAATGACTGCGGAGCTAAGGTTGTCCTCAAGTTTCCAAATGATATGAATCCTTCTGAGTAACCCGGTGACGTTTAGGCAGACGGCACGGGACAACTCCCTTCACTAACGGGCAGATGTGGCTCCCCATCCTTCCTTCGCAGTGCAACTCTGCCCGGGCAAGCCAAAAGGCATGGCGCAAATAGATTCGGGAGCACCGGCTGGGATACATATTGCTTGAAAAAGGATAAAAAAACAAGAAGAAAGCTGGCTCATGGAACCGATAAATAGCTCCCCCAGTATGGACGAGACTTTGTTTTGCTTGGCCAAATCCTGTATTTCGGCCTGGAGAATGCATGAGAGCTAACTGCTCTGTATATTTTGCAAACATCCCGACCGCCAGAAATGGCATCGTGAGTGTCTTCGTGGTAGAGGAAGAGGGGCGCTGAACTTGACGCTGTGCTCCCAAGGGACGCAGCCCTCTTTTGTGGGTTTTGGGCAAATTGTGCTAAATTTGCCCACAGTTGGAGGGCGCGACGAGAGGATGTAGTGGTACCCAGCCTCAGTCGACCATAGTAGTGAAGTACCTCGACAAGCTTGACTAGAAAGGACTGCACCATGGACCCTTGTCAGGTGCGGAGACAGAGAGACCCCTGGTGGAGGGGGCGTGTGTCCTGGGTCCAAGATGCTGGTCCGTACCTCGACCTTGAAGGAGGCGCGGTGCGTTGGGGGAAGCTGCTAACGTTGCATGAGTTTCTCGGGCCCGTATCAAGTACTTATTTGTCTTGGCCCATTCTACACAATGTCAATTCCCACCCCTCGCTCCAACCCCTGCTACTCCCTGCAATAAGGTATAATGTACATCGTAGGGCCGATGCAAAGGACCATGTCCCCAGCTCCCAAGGGAGCGGCCTTCCACTCTGGATATTTAAGTTTCGGTCTCCCGCCTCCATACTTTAACTATCCCACCATTTCAGCCTGACATTGTCAACTCAGAGATTCAATATCTTGTCTTCACATCTTCAGATCTTCGGTTCAGCATATAAACTAGCTCACCATCTTCCTCCTTCCTCGCCTCCTTCCTTGCTTCCTTCCTCAACTCTTCTGTCCTCGACGGCAATCATCACCAACACATCATCACCATCGCTCGCACTCACACAACACATTATCCATACAATGTATCATCCTCAACAATACCAATACGCGGCTGTCCCTGCCATGCCCGCACCAAGGACATACTCCAACACAAGTAGCGCCTTCAGCCCTTCCGCACACCCCGATGAAGACTGGACGAAGATCTCGGATCTTGCTGAGCGCAGGAGGATACAAAACCGCATTGCCCAGCGCAACTACCGTACGTCCAAGAATGACACTCTGGCGAGAGTGAAACAGCTTGTTCCAAACATACTAACCCACCGCAACAGGCAAGAAGCTCAAGTCCCGTCTGCAGGAGCTCGAGAAGCGCGCTGGAACAGATGGACAGAAGGCGAAGAAGAACACGAGCCCCAAGATCAAGCAGGTCTCCCAGCCGGCAACTCCTCCCATGAACAGCGCTCCTATTTTCATCACCACTCCCCCGCAAATGCCCGAAGACGTCTTCCCCGCGATGGAGCGCGACCGCAGCCAGAGCCCCATGTTCCCCAACGCCTACTCTCCTCCCCAGCAGTCGAGCTATCCTCCTCTTGACGACCCGAACCAGTACCTCCAGCCATCTCACTACTACCCCGTCACCACCATATCAAGTCCTCAGTATATCTCGACGACCACGATGGCTGCCATGTGCTCCCTTCCCGCCATGAGCGAACCCATGGAGAGCAAGGACTCGTTCGCTCCCTACATGAGCAATCCTTACTACGTCCCTAGCATTGACATCAATGCTCCCTACGACTACTCCAACCCCAACGTAAGTTACTTCCGCTGGAATATGTCCTTATAAAGGAAAATACAAAGCAGAGCATCTAACGTGTACCGCCTGCCAGACTCCACCTCTGTCTCATTCTTTTGACCACTCAACGACCTGCTCAGAAACTGAGTACCAGTACCCCACCACTCCTCTATCCATGCCTTCTCCTGGTATGATCTAGAGCCAAGAAGAAATAGCAAGAGAGAGAGCGTGAGAAGTACACCATCTCAAATATGTTGAAAACTCTCCCGAAAGGGGTGGATAAGGAGGGGGGGAGGGTGTTTCCATTTCTTCACATCCGAGAGGATTTTCCAACATGGTATATAGCTGGGGATTTAGGAGCAAGAGGAGTACCTTGGCGTTTCATATCTTCAGCAGCACATGCGGATGGGATATACTAGCATAGAGGCAAACAGAAGTGCTCTGGAGCCTCGCGGAGCTTGTCGTTTATTGTCTACTGTCCTTTTTTTTATTCCTTTTTTCCCGACATGTTTCCAATGATCACCACGACGAGGAGGAAAATATTGAGGAAGGTGTTTTTTTCCCTTGGTCTTCTTCTAGTCGATACTTTTTCTGTCTTATACTTTTTCAGTTGACTAGGAATTTTTTTTTTTCCGTCTCCCTTCCCAATATCTTTTTTTCCTGTTAGAGAGAGAATGGAGTTGCCACAAAGCTAGATACCAGTGGCGCCAGCCACCACCTACAACGAATTGACAAACACTCAAATCATGAACAACTTACCAAAATTCTCTCGTTCAAAAAAAATGCAGCTATTACGAGAAGCAAAGAATTCCCGGCAGAGAGGTTGCCTCAGCTCTCGACTTTTGGGGCATGTGGCGACCCACCGAGATTGGGGTGGTGACCACGGTGTTTTCGCGCCGTGCACATGTGCCAGTTCTCATGCACGCGGAACATTTTTGGGCCAGCAGGAGAAATCTTGGCGCTGAGACAGGAGAGGGAAAAAAAGTGGTAGGTGGGTGGGGGACGAATACCCAGCAGAACCACTGGCCACACATACTGTCTGTATCTACGGAGTACTAGCGGCCCTCGGTCATGGCTCTCCAGGTGCAAAAGGCCAAAAGCCGGTGCACATTCCACGACCCGCCGACACGCTAACTAAGACGCCAAAAGTACCGTGGAGACGGAATAAGGGTCAGGTTCTTAAATGCCGACTTCTGTATGCGACCCCATGTTTTAGGAAGATTGGAGCTGGGTCAGTGGACGATAAACGATATTGGGGAGGAGGGAGGGGACCTCAACATCTGCTCTGGGCTGGCTGGATGAATTTTGTACGAGATAACAATAAGAGGGGCTTGAACTCTACTTCACTAATGTCGGGACATCGCCTTGGACACCCGATTCAGATGGCTGGCTGCCTTTTATTGCAATCATGCTTTTGCATGTGTGACGCCGTTCTTGATAGGGGGGGGGTAACATGTGCCTGTGATTTGGAACGTTTTGGAGGGTGGTCTCTGACTGCTCTAGGTCCAAGTGATCCCCCATCTCCCAGCTATAGCACCAGCACACTCGGATTCTTTCTTTCTTTTTTCTTTCTTTTTTTTCTGTCTCGCGCGGGACTCATTTCTGGTCATTCTCGGGACCTAACGAAGGAATGTGACATGTAGTAGCAACTACCTGAGAAAAAAGATGCTACCTTACCGTATAGAATAAGAGGTATCATTTAATCATGATTTTTGGGTCTTATTTTGCCTCCTTCCCTATCCCTTGGCATCCGTTTGAATATCGCGTTGCGTGTGTACACACACGCGCCGCCGCCGCCGCCGCCGCCGTCGACTGGCTTAAGAAAAGGTCGCCATGTGGCACACGACGTGAAATGGGGCGTGAATTCATGGTAGCCTCGGCGTTGCGATGCTGTGGCATGAGTGTCCCCCTCTCGGGACGTCGCTTCCCAAGGGATGAATGTGCGTGATATGGAGAACAACAAGTCAAGGAGGGGGCGTGGGCATTTGGGGCGCTGCAATCCACATTCAATATCGCTGCGGCATCTGGGGGCTGTTGTAATTCCCCTTCCCGGTTCATTGCCTAGGGACTGGCACGTATAGTTGTTTGGATGGATTGAACGTGTCTGCAAGATACAATATACCAAAACATGGGACAGATGAAAACAACAATATCGACCCATTCTCTGCGGATAGTTTTTTCGTCCGCAGCTAGTCGCTTTCGGCCAACCTGACGACACAGTGAGTTCGTGTTGATGGGAATTTCACGGACGATACTATTTCGACTAGGATCTATAGGTGGGTTAGGAACTCCATGGGTGGAAAGGGCTCAGCTGGCACTCGAGACTCAGGGAGGTACAAGTCATCACTTTACAGATATCATTGATTCCTTCACCCCACATCTGGAAGGCAAGGCGAACACCCCAGCCCTATCGGACATCGCCCACTTTCCTACCTGCATTTACCCATTCTGACTCGACAGCTGCATTATTTACTTCCTTTGTCTGCCTGACTGGTAGGAGACCAAGAGATAAAAGGAAGAGAAGAAGAAGAAGAGGCACGATGTAGAAGGAAAAAAAAAAAGGGGGGGGGGGGGGGGGGGCCCAAAGTCAAAAAACAAAAAAAAGGCAAATTTGGGGCCAAAAACCCACCCCCCCCCACGCCGCGACAGATAAAAAAAA
>JAKWBI020000033.1:0-178781 GCA_022664585.2 Zalerion maritima
TTTCTCTAAATCCCCCAAATTTCACTTTCACTTTTTTTGGGCCCCTCCCCCCCCCCCCCCCCCCCACCGGCCCCCCCCCCCCCCCCCCCCCCGACATTCAGCTTCTAGGTATCCCCGACTGAATGGCCAAGGTCCGATTCACCTTCAGGTGGAGTACTCATGTTCACAGCTCAGACCAACACAACTTTTCTTCTCCGCTTTCCTACAAGAACTGTTTGCCTCGGTCTGCTCGAGACCACAGTGGTCAAAACATGGGAATATTATGGTACGTCTTGCATTAATTACACCATCCCCGCACGTCGATATGTATGTTGACAAACTGTGATGTACAGATATCATTCCGTCGTCAATCAATTTTATTTTCCAGCTACTCTCAATTCAACTAACCGTACTTTGGTAGATATACGCCTACCCGAGGACTTTCCCGCCGTGGTAGTGTACCGCTATTGTAGCATGTTCCACCCAGTGAATGATAGTCACCGAGACTGGTTGCAACCATCGGTTTGGATCAAGGCATGGCTAGCCTCAAGGAATAGACTATCATGGCCTCGGCTAGTGACTGGATGATAGAGGTACGGCGAGCATTTGGTGCTTCTACAGCTGCGGCCCAGAAGCGAGGGCGGAAGCGGAAGCGCACGCACACGGTTAACAACAACAACAACAACAACGGTAATGATCTTGAAGGCCAGGACGTCCTCTCATATATGAAGCCGCTTGAGGCAAGCCTCGAGAACTCAGGGCCGTCACTAGACACCACGGCACCACCGCCTGACAAGGATTTAGAATACCCTGGATGGGAGATGCTGAAGAGTCAGGTTCGACGTATGCGAGCAAGCCAGGTAGTCGACGAATTTGCTCCAAGGGATGCGCTGACCCGCATGGCCGCTGCTGTTGTAATGGATGGGGACATCAGCGCAGAACCAAGCACCCCCAAGTTTCATTGTCAATATGTCAAGGCCGGGAAAGAAAGCACGGCTTTAGGTGAAGACCCTCTCGAGCCCCCGAGGGCGAAGCCAGCGCAGCATGTTTTCCCCCGCCAGAAACGCATGGCACCCAGGTTCAGGTCCCATTTCTTTGTTCAGGATCGGACCCCTCGGAGGAGGAAAGAGCCGTCGCCGGAAGGCAACCACACACACGGGGTAGATAGCACTACCGACGAGGAGGCTTATCCGAGTAGGAGGGAAGACCAAGATATTGGGGTACCCGAGAAAAGCCCCGGGAACCACAATTCTAGTCGGCTCGATGAAGCGGAAAGCCCCATATCAGCTTCTCCCATGGAACTTGACACTACCCAAAACGCGGTTGACACGGCGATGGTGGCACCGCTCGTTCTGCCAGAAAACCGAAAAGAGATCCTCGATGACACCTCGGAGCTACCGACTCCGGCCAGGCGGAATTTGAACTTGGAAATGATACGCAGGCCTCCAATGGCGAGCGGTAAACAAGCTACCGTGAACCCTCAGGACCCGGTTATTGACGATACCAATCCAAATCCACCGGCAAATGGCTCTATTCGCCGCAGCGGGGACGGAATCTACGGGGTCAAACATAGGCAAGCCCCATATGCTATACCATCTCGAGAATATACATATAGCGGCTTGGTCATATCTCACTATGGAACCAATAATGGGCGTGGCGCCAACGAGTGGGTGCCATCCTCCTCGCTCTCGCCCTCGTTAGCAGCCTCGCCATCCCCGAGCCAGCAGCTCAAAATCGAAGAGGCAGAAGCCACGATATCGCCCGAGGACGGAGTCTTACTGCGGACGGAAGAAAACCTCACCAGCTCGCCACCATTGCTTTCATCAGCATCGGGATTTTCGGCGCTTCTACTAGAGACCCTATTAATATCCGACCCATTCGCCCCCAACGATTTCGACAACTGCGGAATATCCCCACCCAAGCCCGCAACCACAAAGTCACACTTCTTCGAGCCTCCGAAAAAGCCGTCCCTATCATGCCTCCCGTTTCCTCCGCTAACAGCACCAAGGTTCGGGCTCATACAGGAGGAGCTAGCGGATGAACCTTTCTGGCTTCTCGTGGCAGTCACGTTTTTGGTAAAGACGAAGGGGACGGCGGCGATCCCTGTATTTAGGAAGCTAAAGAGAGATTACCCAACCCCCGAGGCTTTGTCGAAGGCATGTGATTCCGAATCGGAGGAGAGGAAACTATCGGGCAGGATATCGCAGCTGGGACTAGGAACCAAGAGGCTAGCGCAGATAAAGAAGTACGCGAAAGGGTTTTTGGACAAGCCGCCGGCGGTCGGGAAGAGGTTTTGGGTCCCGGGGTATCCGGGGAAGGTGGTGACCGGCTGTGCGAGGTTGGAAGAGAAGAGCCGTGGCTATTCTCCTGAACGAGGCGGGGGCACGAAGTCCCCAAGAAAAGGACAGAAGCCAACACAACAAGATTCTACCGAATATTCGGACGGTAGCCAACACAACAGGCAAGCAGCCGATACCACGTCTCCAAGAAAGAACAACCGCCAATCCTCAAAAGATGAAGAAAACCCGGTGAGGTCGGGATCAGCAGACTTTCCTCCTCCTCCTCCTCCTCCTCCTCCTCCTCCTCATCCTACTCATGTCCGTCAAAAAAACCGCCCCCACGGCCCCGGCTCAAGATGGGAAATAGGACACTTGACAAACGGCCAATACGCCCTGGACAGCTGGCGGATATTCTGCCGGGACGGGTTCCTCGCTCGCTCTTCGCCACCTGCGACGAACGCAGACGCTGCCGGGTCCGTAAATGCCTCTGGTTCCGATGACAACACTGACGCCGACACCCAGATCGAGACTGACCCCAACAACAGCAACAACAACAACAACAACAACAGCTGCGTCGCCTCCTACCCGCCACTGGAGCATGGTCCGAAAACCAAAGCCAGCTATCCCAAGCCGGAGCCGGAGCCGGAGCCGGAGCCGGAATGGCACCGAGTTCTCCCCCAGGACAAGGAACTCCGCGCCTGCCTCTGGTGGATGTGGATGCGCGAGGGATGGGAGTGGGATCCCCTCGACGGCTCCAAACTTCCCCTCCGGGAGGAGATGCGGAAAGCTGTCAACGAGGGGAGGGTCGCGTGGGACGACAAGACCGGGGAGCTGGAGATAGTTGATGCTGCTGCCGCTGGCGTCTCCGAGGATGGTGATGGCGGTGGCAACCAGGAGCGGGAGCGGGAATTTGGAAGACGACGACGATGATTCAAGTTGGGTACGCAGTGCTCATAAAGGTGGAGCCGAGGCGGGCTATGGGGCGGCTACAAGAAAAAAAAAAAAAAAAAAAACGTCGAGTGCCCGCCAGAGCATCATAGGGGGAGGTAAGTTATGTAAGTGTATATCCCCGCTGCTATATTACCGAGACGAAACTAACTACTCACCCACATTATCGCTTAGCTACATAATAATGATGGCAATGATACCTCACCACCACTGCAGACGGGCGCGCCCATGTTTACTATTTATTGTCATGCATATCGTCCAATTAAAATACATTTTTAGATGGATAGTCTGAATGCGTGACTCGTATATGTGTGTATATCGTAGTATTTACATAGTCTAGCAAAGCGCTAGCCGCAGCCAATGGCACTTTTACCTGGAAAACTTTTGAAATATTGGTGGCAATACAGCTAGGAACTTTCCTAAGCACGAAGTAGTATCTACAAGTAGTCGAAACACGCATCTATACCATGATAGGAACGTGGAAAAAACATGAGCTATAGACAGCTTCCAAAATGTATATTCCGGCAGTCCCCAGCCTGGGAATCTTGTAATGAAGATGAAGAGGAAGAAGGAAACGTTGAAAGAAGCACTAGATACGATATGAAAGCAAAGACAGAAAAGGCTCCTCGTTTATACCTCCCCATCTCTGTTTTCGACCCAATGGATGCGTCTCGCGTTTTACATTTATACACCGAACCCCAGAACCAAAATCCCGGGCCCAATTTCTCTTGCCTTCCAACCGAAATACATTATGAAAACACCAGTGATGTGTGTTCTCCATCATGAGACCAAATTCCTAAACTGACCAGCCATGCCTATGATTTCAGGACAGCAAAACTTTTCCAACCCATTTCCAGCCATGAATGACAGCCCGATACCCCAAACCGAAAATAGTAGTGTGTTGTGACAAAAGTGACACTTGGAAGCAGTTAGGAGGAAATTTTTCAAGGAGTAATGAAACTAGAAGTGGTGATCCTGATCTCCCGAGATCGATCGTACTGTGAAGGAATGGATGCGGGCACACATTGAGAATGTCGGCTATCCAAATGATGCCCAGCAGAGGAAGATACGATAACGCCGGGACGATGAAATTGTAGCACTACACCCATGTCCAGAGTCAATTATCCCCGACACAACTGTGTAACAGCGGCACCCCAGCTGAAGGTTCCAGGCCGCATCGTGGTTCTTCCCGCTCACGGCACGCAGCGGGTGGCGGCCGTGCTGTTACGCAACTAACACGGGAGGCGGAAAGAAGTCTTATTGGGTGTAAGCAGACCCATGCGCCTGGGTGCAATGTAGTGTGATGTCCACACACCCTTTGCCCTCATCCACCACCTTGGATCTCTCCAGGAAAACCTGTATGGGCGAACGGGTAGTGCCGAGCAATGGACCAAGAGGCATGTGACAGTGAGAAAAGTGCCGGCTAGCCTACCGCCACCTCCTCTTCAACAAGGTTCTCCACACTCTAAGCCGTTTGTGGTCTCACAAACATCCGTCTGCTCCAACGCATTGGCCTCTCTAGTTTTCCAAGGGCTGCGAAAGCCCACGTCTTGATTTCTTCGTGTGGGTGGAGTTTGTCTGTTTGGAGGATCTTTCCCTGGAGGGCGAGTACACCAGGTCGGTGCTGGACGATGGGATTTATCGTGTCTTCATTTGCCGCAGATGGAAATTGTTGCGCAAGTGCAGCGCACCGGTTGATGCGGCACCTTGTCAAACAAGGATCGACCACAAGGGCAAATGCATCCGAGTCTCAAGACTTACTAGATGGAGGCTTGACAATCTCACCGCACATCCCCCAAAAGCAGCTCCAGAGAGCGTATAAAATAGGCTCGAGGTGGTCCGTCTGGGTCAATCGGTAATTATCCTCGACTACTTGAAACTGGCCATTCCGTCGTTTCCCAGCGTCGTGTATTTTGTCATTTTGGCGTTTGTCGACCTGCAGCCGTCTTCTAGATTTTCCTGCTATTCCCGGCAAAGTTCGAGGCCAACCGACACGCCCAATGGCCACCCTGGCTAGGCGCTATCTCCGCCAAAGGTACTTGCTTTGAGCAAATAAATAAATAAAACCCCCGGAGAAGGAATGAGAGGGAAGAGTGGGGGGATGCTGATACGGTTGTATGCCACTGTTTCTCTTGCTGCGACAAGAATCCAATATAGCACCAATGCCGTGGGGTTTGGCAAAGACGGCGGAGTGATTACTGAAGGAGGAAGTGTGGGAGGGAGGAAGAAAGGAACGAGCAAGAAAACAGCCTTGTCAGCTTGCAAAAGTTCCACCTTCTGACCTGGACCGTGGTCGACTGGTTCAATATTTCACGTGTCGAGCCGCGAGGAGCCTAGTTGAACCCATTATCTTGCCCTTCTCACCGATCCGCAGTATAATGGTACATGCCTGTCCCTGGAACCTGGCTCTCACTACCAGGAGCAACTCCATCATCAGACCCAAGTGGCGGATTTCCTCCATTCTCATACCAGCCTCCGTACGGGTCGCCCGGCTTTGTGTACGAGTACGACGGTTGCTGCCAGGGCGCATAGGCTGGCGCCACAGCCCCAGCGGAGAGCGATACGTGTTGCTCGAGGGTTGTGCCCGGGATAGTTTCCATGCTGGGCATGTTGGAGGTCGCAATTGGAGTGGGATACATGTGCGCTGACATGGTTGAAGACTTCCTGTCATAGCCTCTGCCTTGATACTGTGCCGGCTCTCCGCCAAACGACATTGACCTTCCCGGGGGCGGAGGGTATGATGACCAGGCCATATCTTCGTGATTTCCCGCCTCAGGTCCAACAGGAGTTCCCCATGTGGCTGACTGGGGCAGTGCGTGGGGTGCGTACGGGGAAAACTGCTGCGATATGGGCGATTCGTTCGGGTACCCGCGCCAGGACGTGTTGATGTCGCCCGCCTTGGAAGTGCTTGGGTTGGCGTCTGCCATCCAGTTTGTTAAGGATTGTCCGCCACTCGCCGCACTTGGTGATGGCACTTTCAGCCCCTTACCAGGGAATTCTCGGGAATAGGATGGAAAGGGAAAGATTTTCGGGGGGGTGGCGTGGAGAAGTAGTGGGTGCTAGAAGTGGGGAATCTGGAGAGAGGAGACGACTTACACTTTCCGTCTCCCGCGTATCCTTCTGGCCCTTGCGGCTTCATTGGGGGCGGCATCGTTTGGATCGGAGGCATGTTTATGGTCTGGTATGGATCTACAGGGTGCTGCATGGCAGGCGAGGAGGTGGCGGACCCTATCTTGGGGCCTGCCGAGGAATGTGACACCGCTTTCGAAGCAGCGGCAGCTGGAGGTTGTTGGTCCACGGGATAAAAACTGCATTCCTTCTTCAACCTTATGCAGTTCACGCAGCGGCCCTGAACGTCTGAAGGTGATGGGATGCATCGAATTTTGCGTCTTCGGCAGTGGCCTTTTGCATGTCTCTTAGCTATCGACAGCTTCCCCTTGGGGGACACGTAGGTACAAGGTCAGTGAATGGGAGGATGGCGAGAGACTTACCGCAAGCGACCGAAGTTCTATGGTAGCCGAGCTTGTTTCTTCGCTTGTCTCCTGACGCTACAGCGCCAGACGGGTCGCCGGCAGACGCTGCACCTTGGGGTGTCGTCGGTAGGGGTGGAGCCACTTGTTGCTGCTGCGGTCTGACGTTAGGCGTCGACATCGATCGTTTTAACTTCATCACTTTAGACAATGTCTTCCTTTCCTTCAACGAAAGCACGGTATCCTGAGTGGGCCTCACCTCCATGGGGGACGATGCTGGGTAGTTGGGGATGTACCCTGAAGGTGGCATGTCCATATCGGCGTCGTTTGGCGGCGGCGGGTATTGATATGCCATTATATCTGTCATGGGGTTCCGCTTCTCTCGTTAGTGGGAGAGACAGGTAGGAAGATATGCGGCTTATTTACGGGGCGGCGAAGGGGGGGAGGAGGAACAGGAGGGAAACGTATGGGTAGCAAATTGGCACTGAACTGGAATCTGGTGCTTTCTTTGCAATGTGATCGATCTTGGGTAAAGAAGTGGCGAAGTAGTAGCTACCAGGTACGGTACAATTGTACTACTGGTGCGTCCTGTTGGCCAGGGTAAAACGGGAGGCAAAGTTGGATCAGGGCGGAAGGGTAAGCGGCTGAGTTGACAACACTAGCCAATTCCCCTGCATGCAACAAGGGTCGAACGATAGTCTCTCGTTATAAAGAGAAATGGAGACAGAGATAAGGTTACCAAACAAAATAAGCCCCTGGACGGGATGTATTTCTAATTCGATAAAGGATCGAGCGGCTCGAAGATCCAAAAAGAGATCCTGGGGTATGGGGCCGTGCCGGTTTATATGTGAGAGAAGATGAGAGGAGAAGAGAATTAAGAGTTGGACAGGAAGATTTCCAAACAACCAGGCCAGTGGGTTTGATGAAACGGGGTTCACCACAAGATGAAGCCGGTGGCAACTACAGTCTTGGTGAACCAGAGCGAGAAACGGACCGGAGAAGGCTGGCGTCCCGGATTGGTCTCGTCACTTTTGGACAACCACCACGAATGTCGAGACAAGAGGTAGACAAAGGGTGGATAGAGCGCACAGGCGATGGCCTGCGTCCAAATACAGACTGGTGCTAGATGTGGATGTGTGGTTGCTTGATTATCGGTCGTGCACACGGTAAGGGAGAAGCGGAGCGGAGAATGGCTGGAGAAAATGAGCCAATGACTACGATATTTTGCAGCTCTGCGGCTTTGGCGTACCAAGGTACCGACTGGAACACTGGCGTTAAAAAAAAATTATGTGGCTCTAGCACCCAGTTGGACAGACGCGAAGAAGAAAAAAAAAAGGCAAGGGTCGAAGGGGGTGGTTCAGACACGGGATGGGTGCTGCTGTGTGGATGTACCGCAACTTGCAACGGAGAGCGCACACCTCCCATCAGCAAATACTAGTATCGAATGGGGATTCTCGGCGTACCTGACGACTTTCAACGTGGACACGGTTGATGCCCCTGC
Organism: Zalerion maritima; assembly: GCA_022664585.2. Classification (NCBI taxonomy): domain Eukaryota; kingdom Fungi; phylum Ascomycota; class Sordariomycetes; order Lulworthiales; family Lulworthiaceae; genus Zalerion; species Zalerion maritima. The sequence goes on from JAKWBI020000033.1 coordinate 8,178, forward strand.
TGCAGAACTAAGTCTGCTTTATTTGGAAACTGAGCGACAAGGTCCCGAGCGTCGAGCCTTCTTTCTGTACATTCAAGTGTCTGAGAAACACGACGCAGTCTCTGCATCTAGAATGCTGGCACATGAGTGTCGAGAGAGTGTCTGATTATGGGAAACGGTTTGGCGATTGGACGGGCACCAGCTTTCGCCGAGAAATCTAAATACACCGCTGTAATAGCTGGATAATCCAGAAATCGAGTCGTGTTCGTGTTTTCTGGATTTCTCGATACTACTGGTAATTCCGGAGATGGATGGGCGGTGACTTTCACAATGAAGGAGAAATAGAAGGGGGAGGAAGTGCCCGTGTGGATGCCTGGAAACAGGTTGGTAGTCCTTACTTCTTTCTTTTTTAAAAAAGAAAAAATGAAGGGATGGCTGTCGATGGTGGCAAGTACCGACAATGGCAGCTTCCAATCGAGATATCGCACGCTCCCCCGAAGCTTCTTAGATATGGGTGTTCTTTCCCCAGATCTGTCACCTCAGCCCTGCAACGTTGAAGCTAAACGGCCGGTGTGCCGTATGCTGTGCAGCCGCTTGCAAAAGAACATACGGCAACTATTCCCAACGAAGGCAAGGCGCAAATTACCAATGCGGTGGGGGATGGAACGCCACGGTGACTGGGGGGCTCAGACGTATAGTCGGGGTCGTGGCCGGTCGACCTCGCAAAACGGTAGGTGGTCTAGTTTAAAACTATCGGGACCCCGGGAAGGATCCAAGGTTGGCGGGCTGGATCGAGTGTACTACTGAGTACGTGCGGGACTGGGGTGATTGAGGTAGTAGCTACGGGTGGTGTTGGTGCTGCATAGAGCGTGGAATGCGGGCCAAGTATTCGGGAGGTCAATGTCTGCCGGGACCTTCGAGATGGATCGATGTATACATTTATATATGATTGTTTTCAATGGCTTGCTTGTCGCACAGAGCTTCCAGCTAATGGTCGAAGGTAAGAAGTGGGGGATGGGGTGACGATGGAGGAGAAAGGAAAAGTAATGCGCTTGTATACAAGAGGGCACTAAGGTATATAATAACACAAAAGGGAAGACGGATACCACTGCGTACCTATGCAGAGTTGGTACTTCTGGCTGTTCCAGAAACATTGCCTAGACTGGCATTCGCCGCAATCTACATAGCTGAAGGCTCCGAAATAGATGGAGCCTTACAGGGGGGGTTACAGTTAGTTGCAGTAGAGACAAAAGCCCCATTGCTATCAGCCAAAAATTGGAAAATAAAAGAAAAATAATAAAGGTAAATCAAGGTACTTGGGCTTGGCGGCTTTAGCTTTTCACCTAGTATTAATCACTAGCATGGGCTGAAAAGAACGGAAGGGCTGAAACACATCTTCTCAAAAACAAAACGGATCCATGTAGGACTTCTTCCTCCATTATTCTTCCTCCCCATACATACCGCCAGTAGATTAGCCGTTTTGATATGCAGAAACCACCATCAATCTATGATCAACATCGCGCCTATCGCACATACATGGACGGACATCCCGCTGGGGAAAGCTAGGACGTATACTTGGCAGATTACAGAGGCCTTACGATGGGAATTCCCCAACGGTATGTGGGGGTAAGTAACCGCTACTCATTTGGTAGGAGCGGATAGAGGGGAAATCAACGGAATTGTGCTCTCATCGCCTAGAACAATATGAAATTGGCACCATGTTCCCTTCCCTCGGCCAAGAGGGAACCTTTTTAATAAATCAAGAGAGAGAAGAATAAGGTAGATGATATGAGCTCATGGCATTCTCGGCGGACTGTAGCTTGGCTTGGTCGTTGCTGTGTTTGGGGAGACCTGCTTCGAGCGTCCCAGCACATCCATGGATGGATGTACCGGTTCTATACATGGTGTCAACCCCGTGTGGAGCCAAAAGTACCCACAGGCCGTCGCCTCTGTCAAAAGGTAGCCGGTGCGCCAGAGAGAGGTATTTCGGTCTTGGCTAGAAAAGACTTCGCATGTAGGTTACAAGTCAGGATATAGTCCAGACCGGAAGCACTGAGCTTTCAACAAGGAAAACCGCCTGATGAGGTCGATTGTCTGCGTGGTGGGTGAATGCTGGTGAAGTTGAAAATGGCCAGGCACAAATGTACACTTTTTGGGGGGTAGGATGGTGGAATCCCTGCTGTAATTTTGGCACCCCTACCTCGATACAAACACCCCCGCCAACACAACATGCCCGTGGTTTTCTCCGTAGCACCACGTCTACATAAGTACTTGTTGTACATGTTGTGGGTATCTATCCAATGTATTGTCACCCGGCGCCTATTAAGTGTTGGATCAGGAGTTGAGATATGTGGCCATATTGGACGGCTTCTCCTTCATATTCAAAAATGATCAACACGGCAAGCATTGATTCTGCATACGGAGACACTACGGAGTAGTTACTTAGATGGAAGGATGAGCGCCATGACATGGGCCGAGGGACAACAAAATGATCCCTGGATATATATGTAGAGTATATCAGGTTGATTCATAGACATGATGCTGACAGCACTGGCATGTTCCATTGTGATAACCCCGAAATAAATAAAACTAGTAGGCTGTATGCAGAATCCATTTGCCAACACAACCCGGGGACGATAATAGAAGCATCGTGGAAGCTGTGTACGGATTTAGACCTGGTGCTGCACGGGAGCGGCTGGGTGCGCCGGTGGTGAGTTTGGGGAATGGTAGTGAGAAGTTTTGTGATTTTCTCCGCGACATTCCCATCTTTCTCACCCCTTCTTGGCACAGAGAGGCTGACCTTCCATCGTCGTCATGGGCTATCCAAAAGAAAACTTTGAAGATGGAGGCCCCTTATGCCATGTCACGGAGTCATGACCAAGTTGGAATGTCCGAATATGCAAAACACCATCTCAACAAAATTCGTCTGCAGGCTGTATCCAAACTTGTATATACAGGTACCGCGACTAGATTTGGAGATCAGTCTTTTAAAGAAGCAAAATAACTTGGGCTGCCACGAAAAGAAAGAAGGAGAAAAATAAGCGACTCGGATTGTGCAAGAGGCAGCACACCGGTGTGTGACCAGAGACGAACTTGGAAGTAAGTAGGACAACATCACCCCGACGTTGGTTGCCAACACCTCAAAACATTGAAAATTGCCAGATTGGCGCAAGTGTCTCTGCTATGCGACCCCCTTCATTTCAATCTCTTGGTGGACATCCGTGTAGAAGAAGAACGGTGATACCGGCAATCTGAAGTTCCAGCTGGCTGGTAAAATGCCAGGCATGCCTCTGCGACCCGTGGAGCGATGGCGCCTGTTGATGTACATTGTAGTATGACAGGCTACCGCTACTCCGGCCCGAACAATCCCACGCTCTTGACTCCCTCAGTCCGTCGCTCCCCCTAACCAATATCCTGAGCATCTTGCGGACTTTAGTCACCACATGCTGGAAGTATATTCCAATCTGCCTGCTTGTCGGATACGGCGACGCCCAAGAGCCGCAGTCCAGTTTGCACGATCTGCACGCCTTCCCCTTCCGACCCCCTCTGGTAGGAATCGGACCACCCACAAACTCCTGAAAAGATAAGACGAACTCGGTCGGTTCCTGCAGCATGTGGCTAGGGATGATCAATTTTGATGCGCACCCGGGAATTCCTTCGTGAACGTCTAGTCTAGTGGTGGGAATTGACTCAAATTTTGGAAATGAAACCAGAGCAGCATCCGAGCCTCACTAGAGTGATAGCTCGACGTACTCTCATGCGCTAGCTTCGTGCTTTCCCTGAATGAAACCCAGTGGAAGCTTTTGGTCTCAGTTTGTTGGCTGGGCTCTCGCTCCAACATCCCCTAGCGAGGTTAAGAGATTCAGAGATCAAATAAAGTTTCTACTAGGAATCCAGCGGCCTGAATATCGTGACACCATATCCACTGCAACCACGTGCATCGACAGTGTGTTTGCTCTCCTCCGCATGCACGAATACCTTGTACGAGACGGGCAACTCCCGGATTCACCCACATTGCCTTTGAAATGGACATCCAGGACAGGTCCGGAAACGAACGTACCCGAATGACGTACCTTACATTCTTCCTAGCGGGCTTTACTCCGCTGTTCTCATTGCCTTGAGGTTGACGTCAGCGGAAAGCTGGACGAGATGCACACAGAACAGAATGCATGCTGCAAGGTACCGGAACAGGAAGACGCCCGATACTCAACCGATTCAAGCCATTTCGCCTCCCACGGATGGTAGTTCAATGCGCCGCGCCTACAATACTGTCCTACGTTTCCTAAAAACCTACCTCAATGGCAACAGGTTGCATAACGACCTTGCTTCCAAATGGACGTCGGACTCTCGGGGCAACCCCTAGGCCCTTGGTGATGTGGGAGATCAGCTTCCCAAGTTTCCATAATCCCTGCTCTTCCACAGCACCCAGGTCAATGCAACTGTACTGCCGCTATGAATGTGGGCCGGGTTCCGAGACTGATCGCCCCTAGCCCCTAGGAACCCCATTGGGACTCTACTCAGTGTCCATCCGGGTCCAATATGAAAGTATTTCCAATGGCAGCAATAAGCCTTCAAAGTATCAACACAAACGTACTTTTTGAGAATGTCTGCGGAAAGCCGCTCTAGATTGCAATTGTCTTTAACACCGAGGTTGGCCCATATTTTCGTGCAGGAGGAATTGCCACAACAAAATGACCATCTGTTTGATCCTCTTTTAGCCAGAATCTGTCAATATTTGGCTGTGGAACCCCACTTCACATGCTGGCGGCCGTTGTTCAACACTGCAGATACACAGTACTCATCATGAACTACATAATACTCGAAGAAGGATTCGCAATTCGAACTGTAGTTGGGTAGTTTATGGCCGCTCTTAGATTGGGTCAGACAAGTCCTCGGGACTTGCTTTTCCATTAGCCCTTTCTACCATCCGGTCTGGACAACAGTCAAGATGACCTGGTTCTGGACGAGGCACCGGTGAGTTATCGTGGCCCATTGACCGGCGTCACCGTTCATAGTGGAGTAGCCACCCATGATAGGATAGTTGGGGAGTATTTGGGCATCTTTTGGGCTACTCCCGGACCGAGTTGCACAGCTGCCTAGTATTTCGTTGGTAAGAGCCAACCTTCCACGGAGCCGTTCTAGAAGGCTTCTTCCCTAGCCGTGGGCTGCCGAGACAGCGAAGCCGACGGACCTATCGAGGGCGCTGCTATCGAAAACACTGGTAGGGGTGATGTGTTATTGCACCAGTCAGGGGAAATCCCAACTGGCACACGGCACCGCAGACCAGGCATCCGACCGACCTGGCAGGCGCCGTCATGCACTGGAATTATAGACTCATCGCAAATGAAAGTGGAGACGATACCTACGTGGCTCACTTTGCAACTTGCCCTGCTCTTCAACTTTCCAGGTATGGATGCTATGATACATACGTACTTTGACCTGGGCGTATGCAGCCAGGCGAGAAAATAAAAACGCCATAACAGATGCTTCGTATGGAGCTGTGAGCCCATGATTTTCGGAGGTGTCCTAGAGACCGTGTCCGCATTGGTCTGGATGCATATGTAATCCCCGGCCAACACTTTCCTAGTACAGTCACGTATGTATGTAACGATACAAGCCATTCCTAGTTTCAGGGTTTTAAGAGCGCCACTTGGAAATATAGCCTACCGTCCCCCGGCAAATCTAGGTAGACTCCACCTTTACCCCCATCCATAGTAGCAGATAGACTATCGCCGAAGCTATAGGATGGTGGGATCCGACTTGTTGCCATGCTCGGTCAACAGCAAATGTTTCCCATTCATACAGCCGGAGCTCCTTCCCGACATCGATACCCGGCCAATATCGGAAATCCCAACTTTTTAATATTGCCTCGAGTTTTCAAGCGGTTGGCTGGGGAGAAGAGCCCTGCTTTCCACCGCACAACTATCGACGCGCAGCCATCATTCCTTTCTGCGTTGTCCTGAAACAACTTCGTCCATGGTGGCTGGATGAAAAATCAACAAGAGCCGGAGGCTGAATTCGAACATTCGATCCATATACGAGCCATCCATCTAAGCGATCATCGCCAACACCTGCTGATGTGTCAGCTGTAAGCGACTCGCCTGTTCTGTGTATAGTACTCGGAATTCGTGTTAAGCCAGTCCGGTGGAGACGCCCCAGGTTCGTGCATATGACTCGTCCTTTCCAGGCGGGAAATGAGCGGAATAAGATTTATCAAAGTGCCCGCACTATTGCTGCTGGTAGCAACTCTGGACCGAAGGAGCCAGGGTTTGCTTTTCTTGTCTGGGTTTAGGAGGAAACACGCCGGACACAAGGGGAGGCTTACTGGGGGACTAGTCAATACGTCGTAATACGACGAATTAAATATGGCGACAGCAGCAAACCTAAACGCAGTACTGCGTATCATATATATATATATATATTATATATATATTGCTTCTGGGGCAGGTACTATCCAGGCTGTTGAGTCAATGGGAAGGCACCAAGAGGTACAGGGTATGGCACCCGAGACAGGAAGCTGCTACTCTGTGAGACACGGAGATGCGGCTACCAAGTTTGCAAGTGGCCGGACGTTGTTTTCTGCTCTCGTTCATTACCCAGGCCGCCCTTCCCTCGCGCTCTTCGTGCTGGGGAGAGATGGATGGATATAGTGGATGGATGGCAACCTGTTTGTTTGCTTGTTCTGTGGTTCCTGCCTCCGGGTCTGGATAGAACCAGCAACGTACTCTGAGCCAAGGCTAATGTGCGGACAAGGCAGGAACACCCAGCAAGCAGCCAGTCAGAGCTTCAAAGCCGAGATATATGACAGCAATTCCAATCAGTAGGACGGATTTCACTGCGTGTTGAATCAATCAATCCGTCTGTGCAGTGATAATCCTCCCCGTGAGCCCGGCCTAAGGATACCATCACCATGTTTGCTTTTTCCTCGTCCCTTAGCTCTAAAACATCACGAAGCTAGTACGGCAAGAGCTGAAAAAACCACGGTGGGGTGCCCAAGCAGATGATATCTTTTTGAACCCTCCTCCTGTTGTCGAGCTGGAGCCAGAAATGTCGTTCCTCGAGTATTCCTGCCAAGAAAGCATTCTGAAGCTCCGCCAGTTGAGTCCTGGTAACGAGACATGCCGACAGAACTTTCGGGGAGAAAGCACGACACTAACTTGTACCTCAGCCCTACTTGATCTATCACTACTCGTCAGAAGTACGTTAGCTTCGAGTTGATGCTTCAAACACACGATATCACACACTTATTAAACAACGCGGTACGGCATCAATCACAAGCCACAGTGACGTCTGGATGACACCTTCCTCGCTAACCTCCGTTACAAGGAATCGTCCTCGAAACAAATCACTACACCTAAAGTCTCTTTTCCTTCTTCGAGATGTCATAATGTCGATCATCAACGCCAATATTATAACGATGGAGGGTGGTAATTATTATCGGGCAGCTTCTGTCTGAGACAATCCTCCACTTCAAGTGCGGAGCCTGTGCAGCCCGGAATCAATGCTCTTCCCGCCAATGCTGCCCCCTGTTTTCCTGTAATAATACCTCATGGCGCGGAATGCTTTCCTCGCGGGCACAACAGTGCTCGCGAAACACATACTGTATGCCAGTTTATCTCCCGTGGCTGGGTACATGCATATTTGCAGAATCATTCAAACACACTTTCCCGAGCTCTTCCCTACAGACGCGGAAGGAGAAGTCCAGGTCGCCCACATTCGGGAAGAAAGGGCGCGGGGGGTACCCGTACCTTGGTGGCACGCGCGGTGCGCTGTGGCTTGTCTTACTGTCACTGCTAGTGCCTTGAAAATCATATTGTCTCATGGAGAAGAGCCTTGACAACTTCCTGTTCAAGGAGAGCAAGAAAGAGGGAAAAAGAAAAGAACAGAGTCAAATTGATCAAGAGGAGATAGTACACTATTCACTAATCATGTCTCGAGTGGATGTCCAATATCTCATTAGTGGGCGCAGTTTCGAATGGTGAGCGAAAATTGCCACCCCATCCAAGATAGTGGCACTCTCTGATCTCTGGTAGTTAATGGCGGCTCTTAAGTTACAGTAACTACAATTCGGTGTAGCAGCGTCAAAGAAAAAAGGTTTCCGGGAGCCTGGACCGAAAAACTCGCTGCAGCAAACCCGATTCCACGGCAGCTGTATTCCGGGCAATGATTCCCTTTCGGCATCCGGTGCGGTGGTTATACGGAACATCGCAGGATAAAGTTAGAGGACACCAAACCCCTGCGTGCTATTTCAAGAGTCAGGAAGTCCCTTTGCTTCGTCAGACTTCGTTCGGCACGAGCCGCACTGTTGGCTGAGGCTTAACTTCCATGGTGCTGCCAATGGTTCACTCATTGCGGAATGTGGCCGCACCGTATAGACGCGCATTATGAACCCAAAGGCAGGTGTGATCTGTGGTTATAATCTCCTCACTTCTCTCTATTTTCTAAAAGACATAGGGTACCGATGAAGCAAGACTCGAACCACATGTTTCGGAAAGGTGCGGTTGACTTCTTCCACGGGAGGGAGTTCTATCACCCCCACCAGCTCCAATTAGGGGAGGACCTCGAGGTTCACAAAAAAAAAAAAAAAAAAGCTCCGGTTTGCGCCAGACATGATTCTTGTGGCCGACTCTAAGGTCCTGGCCATATGATATGCATCCAGTCAGGGGCTAGAGTAGACCTATTGGAATCCGAAGCACAAGCGGTCTGTTCTGTCTATGGGATGTGGTTATCTCTATTGATGATGGTATGTATGCATGGGCTTCCTTTTCAGGAATAGGGTCTCACAGCCATAACCCAATGGTACATACATGGTTTTGATGCAATCACTAGCAGTCCATTTTACACACACCACCGCCCCAGTAAATGGAAGGTAGGGCTGGCCGTCAGCCAACCTAATGCCGACTAGTGGCGGGCCGGCCTCTGTGACAAAGTGGAGGTGGGTCGAAGACGAGATTTGTTGGAAAGTTTAGTACTTGGTTTGAAGCAACGGAGAGATCTACTATGTATGCGCGTCGTGGTGGCGGAGGAAGGTGATTAAATCACCAGCACTCGGCCGGGTGGTATACACACCTTTTTTTTTTTTTTTTTTTTTCACCTCGGTTGACCACTATAGCATGTAGCTATGTAGTCCGGTGGGCCATGCACAGCATCCCGTGACTATACACGGCCGAGCTCCAGGTTGAGCTCCTGGCTAGTTAAATACAAGGCATTTCTGCATTTGTACACAAAATGAGAACAAACAGCCTCCTATTGATTGGGTACCAGAGTACAGCTGCTGATCAGGCACATCAGGGGATCTTGGTACAATTCCGCTCTTGATCTGTCACATCCTCTAGTGTGCTTGTGGCGCTGTGGCGTTGGACCCTGATCTTTTTGGGAATACCACTGGACATTGCCCGACTTTCCGTGGTTTGGGGGGGGGGGGTTGGGCTTGGCAGCTCGAGATGTCGTCGTCGTCGTCGTCGTCGTACGATGAGGATGTGATGTACCATGGTGGTCGATCGTCTTTTGCCCCCCGCCCCCCTCGTGGGGTCAATGAGAGGCGAGCAAAGAGAATGCCGGCACTCCGCAGCGGAAACCAGAGAAGCCAAATATGTAGGTACCTGTGAAACTATGGCTGTATGCGCTCTGTACTAACTACTGATTGTACAGCCTGCGCAGATATTTGCAGACTAGGCCATCAAGTCGGCATGCAAACATTAGTATCATACCTACTAAGAAGTACCAAGATGCCACGCTTGAGCATTATAGCTTATGATCACATATTACATATATCTTATTGAAATATAGAATGGGATGCTTCTTCCTCACCTGCCACTCTGACCACAAGATGCGCAGGGGCCGAGGAGATGAAAAAGAAAAAAAAAGAAATAAGAGAGTCAGCCTAACGGGACCAGGTCGGACTTGGAAGAATAAGAAGTGCCGAGGCCTATTCCACATCGTTAAGCACCCCAGCGCTATGTGCCAGGGGGCCGACAGGCTGGAGAACGCTGGAATGCCATCGTACCTCGACGTCTTCACTCACGAGACCTTCTTCAGGGTCTAGAAGGTCGAAACTGGAACAACACAGCTGGGAAGAAGGTATTCTGGCTGCGGGAACTACTAGTTACGCACTTGTTGGTACTTCACATTGCGCAATGGAAATGGAGAATGCGACTGATGAATAACTACATAATAGTAAGTTGGCAGTTTTCGACGGGATTTTCCTCCCACGCGATAGAGCCTAGGTCGGAGATACCGGGTTCGTCAAGGAATTGACAGAATGATGACTTTGGAAGAGCGCCGGGGGGGGGGGGGGGAGGGGGGGGATCATTCGCCGCATGGATACTCGATTTCCCAATACAATCAACTGCCATTATGCCTTGATCGCGTATTGGATAAAAGTGATGATTCTAGGTTGTGATTGGAAAACACGGACCTGTCCACCAAAGTTGAAGAGTCCCATGGGGATGTGTTGTTCGGGAGGCTTCTAAGCTTGGAAGAACTTGAGAGTCATGTCAAGTTGTGGACAAGAGCTCCCAATATGTTGGAGTGGAATGGCACTGAAAGGCACCTGTACCGGATCCGCGGAGCGTAGTCGATGAACCTCATCCAGGTAATGGCAGTAGACACACGCCTGTCTTCCCCCCTCACTCTCTTGCCTCCCTACTCGTCATGCTCGAGCAGATATGTCTTGTCTATAACCTTGAACTGGCACTCCCCATTTACCTCCTTGAAAACCAGACCCTCCCTCCTCTGCCCGTTGTACCCCTTCTGTGTCGGAACCCTCGCCTCCAGCTCGAGGGGGTTGGCAGCAATGTCGCGAAGAATCCCGTATCCCACGACTGGGACGTGTTTCGCGCCGATCGCCTGCGCAAGCCCCTCGACCTGGCGAGGAGGCACGCGGCGCTGCTTCTCAACGTCCCATGCGCCGAAAACGAAGAAGTCGTGCTCGTTCACGGGGAACTTCTCGCGGTTCTGGTTGATGTTGTGGCCTACCAGTTCTCCTTGCACCGCGACGCTCTTACCGAGCCTCGAGAGCTGCGCGCCGAGGCCGAGACGATTCGCCGTCCTCCAGAGGGGACTCGTGCTTTCCTCCTTCAGCTCCTGGTTCTTGGAGCATACCCCGAACCGTCCGTTCTCGAAGACGTTTTTGCCGTCGGCCCCAGGGAGAAGAGCGCAGGCCGGGTGGGTCTTTAGCACGAAGAACACCGTCATGGACTGCCCGTCCATCTTTGTTGTTTCCTGGAACACCTTGTTTCCCCATCCCTCGAAAATCTTGTTGCTGCTCGTGCTCTGGATCCGCTGGATATCCGTCTTCTGAATAATCGCCACGGGAAACTGTCCCAGCGCCCTCGCGTCGAAAGGGGGGGGTTTCTCAAACTTTGTCACCCCTAGTAAGTCCTCGAAACACGCTTCCGTCTTTAACCACTCGGTCGTAGCTGGTTTCCCGTGGAAATCCGTGTGCGTGTTGAGTGCGTTGCGTATCTCGGGGAACTCTTTGAGAGGGAATATTAGGCCCTGGGAGATGATGTTCGGGTTGGGATTTTCCGTCTGAACGCGGAATCCGAGCTGGGTGTTGAATGTGAAGAACCGTTTTTCGAATTTCTTGAAGCGGTCGTCCGTGGCGGGGAGGAATGCGTCGATTTCGAAGAATACGACGATGTCTCCCACCTTGAAGGTGCCGGTTTGGACGACGACGCGCCAGCCGCCGACGGTGGCGAAGGATTTGGTTTTGTTTGTGGAGGAGATCGGTTCGATGGCGGAGATGGGCCGGACTGTTACTAGGCGGCGAGGCATATTGATGGGTAGGTATCGGGGTTGCGGGTAGCGGGCTGTTGGGACGTTTGTTGGATGTCGAGTTGAAATGTGGGATGGCCCTTGAGCTAGGACAACCCCTAACTAAACTATAGTCTGGCGTTAGTCTTTGCATGCGCTAATGTGAATACAAGGAAAGTAAAAGCTTAGTTTGAAGAAAGTTTTTTGCCACTCTGCTTACCTATAGCCGGGGAAGAAGTCTCTTCGGCTGGAGGCGATTCTCTCTGTATTGTGATAGTTGGGTTAGTAAAGTAAGAGGTAAGAAGCAAGTACCACACTTCGGAGTTGGTTTGGCCAAGGTCGTCGAGAAGATGATGAAAGATGAGGATGCTAATGACGCGGGAGAGGAGCAAGGAGGGTGTAGAAGGAAGGCTGGACTAAAGATATATAGGCGGGTCTGCGGAAGATCGAGAGGGACAGATGTAGCCGGTGTGAGCGAGTCGTTCGCAATATTACTTCTTATAGATCTAGAATTTTATGGTGAAGTTGATAAAGTCAGGTATGCTGGAGTATAGTGCGTGTGTAGTATATGTATTAGCGGGTGTCCGAGGTCAACTTGTTGGTAAAACAACGTGGGGAGTTGTCCTGTTGGTATTTAACCCCATGAGAGAAATTCCAAAATCCTTGAATTTTAGAAGATATTCTCTATCCCTTTCATCATCGTATTTACCCTTTGAAGCTAAAACAAGGTGTACAAGTTAGGCTTCTTGGTTTTCTGGTGATAGCTTTAGTTGACAGCGCATAAATTGAAGAAGATCAACTATATGTCAAATGAGACCAGAAGTAGATCGATGAAAACGAATAATATTTTGATGTGGGCAAATAGGCTGGTAAGAGGTATAAGACGTAAGTCCTGACGAGTCAGAGCTTCAATGCATAGTACTTGCAAGTGAAGCAGTGTATGCTAATTGGGTAAAGGAAATAAGGGAAAACAAACAGCCAGCTTTATATGAGCACGATGCTGTTCCCCTGTACTTTAGAATTGCGGCTAACCTTGGGGCTAGGTCTAGAGATGAGGCCTTGCTGGGTCCCACTGTGGCACAGTGACTCAGGCCGAGATCGATATGCCAAGTGGGTGATTTGGGGCTGTCAGAACCATCTGCGCTCAGCCACGCACGAAGAGTCGAGTACATACAGTAAATGATGTGGGTTAGTGGCGAGGTAAGCACTAGGCGAAATGGTGACATGAGAAGTGGAGAGAGAAAACAATGATCTGCTCCATACTACCCAGCAGTATAATATGCATACTTCCGCATCATGCATTGGAAGCATCACTAGAAGCAAAGCTACAGTAAAATACTAGTTAAAACATCCCTGCGGCCCAATCGTTTCCGTGCTCGATTAATGGGAATAATATTTAAGTAATGTCCTATCATGTGTATCATATGAAATATGGTCCTAGTGTGATGGCTATCTTTAAAGGACTCATAAACTTGTATTGGACGTTGGATGTTGCATTCAAAAGTTCTAGGTCGGGTCGCCACAGAAAGAGCAGATGGAAAATTCAGATGCACTAAGCCAAACCATGCTGAATGGAACCAGCTCTTGAATATAGATTCTATAGAAATATAGATTATACATTCGCCAATTAAATCGAGGGTTTTATGTTTATCAAATAGAGTTATTCCGAGATAGAAGTCTATTTATATGGAGCATGTCGAGGCTGTGGGATGTATCATTGCACCAAGCATGTTGGGATGACGCAAACTGGGAACACAATGCTGGGGGTTGTCTCCGTGCCAAATGGTCAATATGTTTGCTACCACCCACACAGACTATAAATGGGAAGGAACTCCAGTACTTTTACCTTAGTCAGGGTGATATCCTCATGAATTCAAGTTGTATTTGAGACGGCGGCTCGAATGGTGTGAAGGCCCGGTCCATTTTTTGTGGTGCCACTGTGACATGGTTCTTTTCCAACTGCCAAGACACCAGACTGTGCGCACAAGGCAGGGAGCAGTTCCCATGCCGAAGGACCTTTCTCCAAGACGACGCTGCCCTTCCATTATCATCTCACTGCCTTTGGGTTTTATGCACAATCCAGAACCTACCTCGCCCACGGCGCAACGAAAAGATGCAAGCCTGGCTGTGCGACATGGCAGTGAGGAAGGAAGGAACGGTGCGGAACAGTGCCAACCGACACGGTGGTCACTTCCTCGTTCTGCCGCATGACACCAGTCATTGAAAGCAACATTGACACCCAAACGACAAAGACTAATCGACTCGGCAAAGGCCTCGAAATCACCATACTCTTTTTCTAGCGTACCAGTTTTATTCACTTCCCCCAAAGCTTTGGAGCCCTGCACGTTCTACACAACAGAGACGGACCGACGACTGTCGTTGACCCCTCTAAAACATCCCACCATTTTGAACATATTGTTTCAAGGACTGCATGTCACTGCCCAGGCTCGCCAAGCAACGGAGGGACGCTATTGTCACCGACAACAAATATGAGCGAGCTCCAAAGGGCCTGGGCCCGGGCCAAAATGAGCAACCTGGAGCCCTATGATGAATTCGATGAAGAAGACGAGGAGGAAGACAGTGTGCCTGAGCTCCCGGGCCAGTCGGCTACTGACCGAGAAGACGATTCGAGCTCGGCCTCATCGGCCTCATCTGCTTCGTCAACCGGCACCATCATCCCCTCCCCCAGCCGGAACCTCTTTGCTCGACCAGGGTAGGATGTAGTTCCCTAGCTCCCCTTTAATTGTGGTCCTTGAACTTTTGTAAATGCATGTCTGGACTGACATTCAAAATCATATAGGGTGCCAAGACCCGGAAGGTCTTTGGAGCAGATACCATGGACAACATATTTTGAGCGAGAGCTCTTCCTGGGGAGGCCAGACATGCCAGCAGGGACTGAGAGCGGTGGTGGTGGCAGCAAAAACGTCAACGTTAACAGCTCTGAGGCCAGCACCATCACACACCACGTTTATCTCACATCGCCAGTGCCGCCGGGGCCTCTGTTTATCACCCACCACGGTGCTGGCTCATCGGCTCTCTCCTTCGCGGTCCTGAGCTCTGAAATCAGGAAGCAACTCCCAAATGCGGGTATCCTCTCTCTAGATGCCAGGGGTCATGGACTCACCACCATCACCAGCAACCTCTCCTATACTTCCTCCGACACTGAAAAGCTGCCGGTTGATCTATCGCTATCGACTCTATCTAACGATCTTATACACGTGGTCAAACTAGCACAGAAGGAGATGCGATGGGAAACCCTCCCGCCCTTAATCCTTGTCGGCCATTCCCTAGGAGGTGCTGTCGTGACGGACGTGGCAATGAGTACCAGGCTCGGTACCGCCGTGTTGGGCTACGCCGTTTTGGACGTGGTGGAAGGCTCCGCCATGGACGCCTTGCAAAGCATGCTTACGTACCTATCAGCTAGACCCACTGGATTCGCTTCCCTGCAGGCGGGGATCGACTGGCATATCCGCAGTAGGACCATCAGGAACTCAATCTCGGCTAGGACGAGTGTACCAGCGCTGCTTGTTCACGAGGACGAAGATGGTAGTGCTGAAGCTGTAGAGCCAAGTCCTTCTAGGCACACTCACCATAGACCATGGAAGTGGCGGACAGACCTAGCTGCCACGCAGCCATTTTGGGAGGGGTGGTTTACGGGTCTGAGCACAAAGTTTCTCGGCGCCCGAGGAGGAAAATTATTGTTGCTTGCCGGCACAGATCGGTTAGATACTGAGCTTACAATTGGTCAGATGCAAGGCAAGTCTACTAGATGGGGACATGCTGTATCATGGACAGTTATACTGACATTATGGTAGGAAAATATGCTCTACAAGTGTTCCCCGAGGCTGGTCACTTCATCCACGAAGATCTGCCTGAGAAGACTGCCTTGACCTTGGCCGACTTCTATCGTCGCAATGACCGAAGTACCCTCGTTCTCCCGCCGAAGGTATCAGACTTGCTTAAGCAAGGAAAGAGAATTTAGCTCAACGTAATAACGGGTCCCTTTCGGTATCACGTCACTCTGTACCAGCATCGGACTCATAGACACCCATCGCCTAGCACACATCGATCGACACTTGGTTTCTTGGTCATCGTTTCCAGCCAGTCGATAGAAAGCAATTAATAAAGACCAGATATTCCATAGTTTGAGAGGGGTAGTGGTATGCTCCTTCTCCATGCGCCCGCACGGCCATAGCAAATGCGTTTACCCCCGTAACACCCAACAAGAGCAGCGCGCCGGAAAATGCTGGATGTCTCTTAATAGACCATGAAAAGCCAATCCCACGCATCCTTTAGATTCTGATAACACATGGCCGACTACATCCTCAAGTCGAAAAGCTTCACATTGATGCCGCGGCCATGGCGGGCTCCCTGGTAGCCGTACCGTTCGACACGGGTTGCTCCTTATCCAGAACGCTACTAGGAGCGTTGCCATTCATTTTTGGGTTTGGGCTACCTGTCACTGCACCATTTGAGACCTTCTGCTTCTTTGTTTCTAGATCTGGTCTCCCTTCAGGAGCCTGGTTCTTACGTTTCTTGCCCTTCCTTGGCGCCGTGCTTTCGGGATCTATCCCGAGCTTCGCATCTGTCTCCATGGCCTGCTTCTCCAGATGGGACAAACCAAATGTTCGTATCACCTGGGTGTATGATTTGGACTGGGAAATGTTCTTAAAGCCAGGCCACTTTCCGGGAACCATGTTGCACAAGAGGTATTTTGTGTTTCCAAATCGGTTATAGGTGGTCATGCAATTTTGGAGGTATTTCTCGACAGCATCCTGCCAAGACGCAAAACCTCCTTCAGCTTCAGGTCGGAAACAGCTCGGGTTGGTCTCTGCGGCCCTCGCCATCATCGCTCCGTCGACACCAAACTCCTCGATGAGCTTCTTTGCATGGTCTCGGCTCTCGACGTCGCCGTTCATGAGGCACGCAACACCTGCCTCTCGACAGATGTCTGCGACCATGCGCAGTTGACCGCGGATCGCCGGTTCCCTTGGGCGCATCGGTGTCGTTCGACAATGGACCGTCAAGCCCGTAATTCCTGTTCCGCAGAGCCTCCGAACGAGAGTTTCCGTCTCTGCAGCTGTCTCGAGAAGCCGCATCTTGACGCTGATGCCAATCTCAAACTCGGGCACGATGTTATTCACCAAAGCCTCGAGGATGGCGCATAGCTTGTCTGGAGTTTTCAAGAGCGCCGCCCCCATCCCCCCGCTAGTGCTGAAGGGTTTGGGACACCCCGCGTTCACATCTATCCCAGCTACATCGGCGGCCACCATCCGTGCGGCTTCTACGGCGCGGTCAGGGTCGGAGGTGCCTATTTGGTATACAAGCTTCTTGCACTGTTCCGATGGGTGAACTTGAAAGATCACGCTCGCGGGGACGTTTGGAGGAGGCTGTTTCTGGCCAAAGTGGGGTATGCGCACCCACTCGACGATGTTTGTATCCGGGTTGATTCGTCGGGTAGCCCCGATCATGGCTCGATCGACAGTTTCGGGGCCTGAAATACACACGTTAGCAATGATGACGTCGTCGACGCAAAAGAGGAGCGGTCGTTGGTGGTCGCAACTCACCCCAAACGAGGTCGGCCCCGTAGTGAAGAGCAGTCAATCGCGATGGCAGCTCCCCAGACCGCACCATGGGCGCCAGGACGATCTTGTCTCGGTAGTCGACCCCGCGAGGGGGTATTGGGACCTTTTTAGGCGTTGGTGCCATGACTGTGCGTAGGAGCCCCTTTAACATGTCATGCACTCATTGGGAAGTTATTTTAAGAAAGAAGGTTGAAGTGGCAAGGTTGAGAATCTGTGAGCAAGGAGCGATATATACCATGATTTCAAGGTTCAATGTGGCTTCTGGGAGACTGGTCCCTGTCGTTGAAGTCGACAAAAGTTTCCAGGGTGCTGGGTTGGATATATTATCGATAATTAATTGGGAGGGCATCAACGTGGCAATCGATAGAATATACTCAGTACAGCATGGCTAGGTACATGTATGATCTATCGGGTGCAGATTTGATGGGTCCAAAAATTTTCAATCCCGCTACAGCAGGCATGGCCATACCCTTGTACGCGGGGGCTGTCTTCGGACGTGAAGAGATGGGAGGAAGAAGAGAAGGGTTAACAAAAAAAAAAAAAAAAAAGTTCCTCTCCTCCGCCGAGTACCTCGCTCTAGAGAGCATTCGACCGAACGAAGCCCGCTCACAAGCCGACACCACAGTTGCAATTCATATATAAACTAAGGAAAGGATAACAGTCGAACTTCCACCGGGAAATCCTCTTTGCCCCCCCTCCACTTTAATGTCCTCATTGTACTTTAGTCTTCATAGACTGCCAAAGGCATTCATCCCGCACCACCATAGTCGCTCTCTCCTGCTAAAAGGCAGAGTCCCGGTACCTGCAACTCCCGCCGTCCGATCCAATCACTCCATCACCCCTGCAAAACGCACCACCATTCATCGGCCAGCCGGGCATTCGCTGCGTCCTGTAACTGCCACTACCCCTCCCCCGCCTACTGCTGCTGCCTCCGGGGAAGAAAGTAGAGCTACAAATAGTGAGCCTACTTCATCCTCTCTTACCTCCTCCACACCTCTTCCCACCGCCACCATTTCTTCCCAACGCGCCGCCCAGATTGCTCGACATCTTTCGAGCAATCCTACTGCATCCGTACCGAACCTGCAAACGCCCTCATTTTCATCCGCTAGCACAATGGCCGAGTATACCGTCCGTAAGGTGGCTGCTCCTAATACCTTGGAGCACCGGGTGTACACCGAGCAGAATGGCATCCCCATCTCGCCTTTCCACGATGTTCCCCTCTACGCAAACGCAGAGAAGACCGTCCTCAACATGATCGTCGAGATTCCCCGCTGGACCAATGCCAAGCTTGAGGTAAGATTTTCCCAATCTACCTCCCTCATATTTCGTCCCGAAAGAGACGGAAATGGAAATTGCCTATTTAGGCACTTGAATCGTGTCGCACCGCCTGGAACCTTAACTAACAACTCGCCACCGTCACATAGATCTCAAAGGAGGAACTTCTCAACCCTATCAAACAGGACATCAAGAAGGGCAAGCTGCGATATGTCCGCAACTGCTTCCCTCACAAGGGCTATTTGTGGAACTATGGTGCTTTCCCAAGGGTGCGTTTTTCCCCAACTTTAACCCCGATGATTGTTGAACTGAACCGGACTTCCAAGTGGGTGATGCCGGAGCTAACTTGAGACTTGTTCCAGACCTGGGAAGACCCCAACTCGGTCCACCCCGAGACTAAGGCCAAGGGTGACAACGATCCCCTCGATGTCTGTGAGATCGGCGAGCTTGTTGGCCACATCGGCCAGGTGAAGCAGGTCAAAGCTCTCGGTGTGATGGCTCTCCTTGACGAGGAGGAAACTGATTGGAAGGTCATCGTTATCGACGTCAACGACCCGCTTGCCCCCAAGCTGAACGACGTTGAAGACGTTGAGCGCCACCTTCCTGGTCTGCTGAGGGCCACCAACGAGTGGTTCCGTATCTACAAGATCCCGGATGGAAAGCCCGAGAACCAGTTCGCTTTCACGGGCGAGTGCAAGAACAGGCAATACGCCATGGAGGTTGTGAACGAGTGCCACGAGGCTTGGGAAAGGCTCATCATGGGCAAGACCCCGGCTGGTGGAGTTTCAACGTAAGTTTGCCAGGGTTTTCTATGGCGCCAGCTTATATATGTTCACGTGCTCACATTTCCTCCAGCACCAATGTCACTTGTAGCGTCCAGGGCCAGCCGTCGCCGTTCTGCGTCCCTGTGCAGGACCTTCCCCAGCTGCCCCCAAGCGAAAACCTGCCCCCCGAGAAGATCGATGCCTCGATCGATAAATGGTTCTTCATCAGCGGTGCTGCCTCGTAAGCTCGCTACCCTTAGTGGAGACGAACAATCTGGAGAGCGAAGGAGAGGTTTCATCGGGAGGAAAGACGAGGAAAACAAAACAAATCGGCCTATAAAAACGATGCACATACAACCTTCGCTATCGATTTTTTTGCATAGCCATCGTAGCTTTACGAGGACCGGGTCTCGAAAACATCAGTACCTAAGATACCCACACACCAGAACCGCTTCTTTCAATGTGTGAATATTTACTTCGCAAGCTTCTATGAATAGAAATCAAGGAACTGGATGCCTTATTTGAACAACCCTTGCGCCGCAGAGTGTGATTATTATACATGAGTGTTGGAACATATGTTATGCTTATTCGTTGAGGTTGGCCTGCTTGTGCAGTGCTCGTGAGTGGCGGTCCACCTCTTCAATCAAGCCCTTGATGCCAATCTCTTCGCAATTAAGGTTCATCTCCTTGCCGTCCTCTGTGAAATGTCATTAGCATAGCATGAACCTAGGTAGAAGGTCTTTGTATTGGAGGGTATTCACTGAATTTTACAAGCAATGAAGCCGGCTCGGTTGATGTCCTCGGGAGTAATGTGGTGCTGATTGCTGTGCCATCGGCGCGGACGGTCGGAGGGAGGTATGACAGAAACAGCCTGGCGGATCTCGCCCGTGGTGAGAAGGGATTAAATTTCACGGCGATTTCGGTCATGTATTTCGTTATCATTTTGAGTGGGATGTGGGTGTTTGGGCAAACACGTATTAAGCAGGTCGGTTCCAATGTCGTTCGCGATTTACAAGCGGAGGGGAGACTCGAAGCTGTTCTTCTGGTGGAGAGATATCGACGGGGACAGTGGCACGGCCGGATAGGGACTCTATTGCTAGAGCAGGTATATTTGTGGCAATGAATGGGATTTTCGTCTTTCAGGAGCTATGGACTCGCAATTGGCTCTCGCACGCTGTTGGTGGTGGGTGGTGGTGTTGAAAGGGGATGCCGAACTATTATCACCGCCCGCTAAGAACACACAGCTTTGGCAAAATTTTGGCGGGGGAAGCTTCTGTATGCTGCTGCGCACTGGGGGGGGGCGGATGACGCGAATCACGTGTCGGCGAATTTCACAAGGGAAACCTAACCAGAGCTTCAGGACAGCTTTCCGGAATCCATCATACTAGGATTCGATGGCTTGCCTATTGTCAGGTTTCCACTTGGGGCATTATCCAATGGATGGTAGACAAATTGCTGCTAACGGACAGGATAGTATTTGAGGCTAATAACATCTTCCTTCTTCCGTCTCCTCTCTCCCAACTCTCCGTACCCCAAATCTTCCAACTCCACAAAAAATCATGGCAGCAGCAGCAGCAGCAGCAGCAGCACCAACCTTCGAGTCCCTGCAAGAGCGCCTCTCTGCCCTCCAGGAGACAACAACACAAGCACGCGAACTCATAGCCCAGCTCGAGGCGTACGACCCCACATACGGTAATGAAGACGAGGTCGCAGATGGGGAGGGAGGAGGAGAAGGTGGCGAGAACTACGCTTCCGACCTAGCGGCCGAGACGGCGCAGCTAATCGACGAGCAGAGAGACGAGCTCGAGGAGATCGAGGAGGAGATGGAAGATATGAGGAGTGGGAAAGGGGAGGAAGGGCAGCATGAGCGAGCTAGACTGGTTGAGGGAGCTAGGAAGGTTAGGGAAGGGTTGAGGAGGTAAGATTTTATGCCAGCCTGTATTTTCTTGTGGATGCTGGTGGTCGGCATTTGGGGAAACTGGTTGCGACACAGACCCTCGACCCAAGACGAAAGACAGATGGTATTACTAACCATACAATATCCATGAACAAAAAGAACAAGAATATCCCTCCGCGCAGCGCAACGAAACTACATCTCCCGCTCCCGAACATCCCACGTCCGATACAGAGATGCCTACCTTGCCGAGGTGCTGCGACCTCTCTCCGCCGCCGCCAGCACAACTGGAGGGGGAGGCACACCCCTCCAAAACTCCGTGTCCTCCCTCCCTCCCAATGCAAACGGCACTAGTCCCACCACAGCAAACACCCTCCTCCTAAACCCAACCGAGGCCCGCAAAGCTCTCCTGGGCCCTACCCAAACCCAAACTACCCGGCGAAAACGCTCTCGCTCCCCCTCCGCCGCCCGCTCCTCGGAAGCAGTGACGTCCTCCCTCCTCCGGATGCACGCCTCCATGGCGTCCTCCCTTGAACGCTCCACATTCTCGCAAAAAATGGTGGACGAGTCGTCCAACTCCCTGAAGCAGCTAGGAGAACAGTACGATTCCCTGGACTCGCTGATACAAAAATCAAAGGGCCTGCTGGGAGTTCTCGTGAAAAGCGCAAAGACGGATGCTTGGTACCTGCAGACTACCGTCTACATGCTGCTCGCTACCTTGGCATGGCTGGTCTTTCGAAGGTGGCTCTACGGTCCGCTCTGGTGGCTCGTCTGGCTGCCCCTCAGGGTGCTCTGGGGCACGGGGAGCGCGGTTGTGAGGTCCTCCGCTTCGAGACCTCCTGCCGCGCAGTCCGAGGAGAATGCGGAAGACGGAGTGGTGAAGGGGGGACAGAAGGGTTCTGCTGCCGATCAGGTTGAAGGGATACACAGGATTGTTCCTACCGTTGAAGTACCGCAGGACCAGAAGGACAGTACGGCCGAGGAAGTTGCCGTTGAAGGAGACGAGTCCCTGGTGGACAAAGTGGGAAAGATTATCGATGAAGCAAGCATTCAACTTCCACTAGATACGGAATTACCTGAAGGGGCGAGTGGTTGGCCTACAGAGGAAGGAGTGATAGGTATGGGTGGGCAGGCTGCTAGAGACGAGCTATAAGCATGGCGTAGGATCCTACACATTTGTTCAGAATACTGATATACCCCCTACGTTGAGTAATTTCACCATGCAAATATGAAGATGTGACAAACAATGCTATCGTTGTTTCAGTGTTGCTTCATAGTGTCGGATCTTGCGACTATTCCTGGGCTATTCACATCAATTTGATGCTGCAGCGTGGGCTAAAGAGATTGCTTTTTCCCCAAATCGATTTTGCCTCGCTAGAATACACCATAAATACGCCAGGCTGCCACTGCCCGATCCCAAAGACAGCAAGAAAACAGAAATATGAGTAACGAGTAATAGAAGGAGCGCAAACAATTGGCGCAAAAGTCGAAGTACAACGGTGAAGGCCATAAAGATCCAGCCGCGTGGCGGAACAAATCCGTCTCCTAGCACACCATAAAGGGCCATCGGCTTTAGATCAAAATATATTTTGAACCTTTTGTGTTTTGAGTTTGCCATGCAAGGAAAATTTTCTCTGAATTTAATTACCCATTCGAATCAGCCTCCTGTAGAGAAATAGGACTCGCAGCATCAATTAGAGCGTGGCCTCCTCGCCTCAACCATCGACACCTACGACTGGCCTTTACCGGCACGCTTCGTTGCGCCCTTACCGGTGTCGGCACCAGTGGCCTTGGCCTCCTCCTTAACCTCCTTCGCCTTTTCCTTGAGATCGCCAGCAGCCTTCTTGGCCGCGGGGGCTGCAGAAGATCCTCCGGCAACGACGGCAACAATAATACCGACCACGGTCAGGAAGACGGCAGCGAGGCCACCAGCAGCCTCGGGAACAAACTTGATAGCGCCAATAGGATCGTTCTGGGCAATAGTGAAAAAGAGATCAAGCTTCTCCTTGATGTATGCGACCGGGTCCTCCTTGAAGGAAGGCTCCTCGACACCCTTCTTGTCCTTGGGCTTGGGCTTGTCAGCAAGCTCAAGCTCCTTCTCAACGAGGTGCTTGACATGGAAGGACTCCTGGGCGAGCTTGTCGGCATCCTCTACGGAGTGGCCAATGTAGATGTTATCAAAGAGGATATCGTTCTGCATAGTCCAGATTTCAAAACCAATCTACGTAGCAAGCAAGGTTAGCCATGTTGAAGACTCACTTATATAGTATTGTGGGTAGACTTACAGCGCCCATAGGCTCAAAGTTGGAAGGAGTCTTATCCTCAAAGAAGTCGGGGTTGGCAATCTTTTGAGGAGCCCAGACACCCTTGTAGTCGGGGTTGTCGATGTAAGGCGCAGTCCACTTGCCCTTATAATCGGGGTTTCTCTTCATGGGCTTGGTCCACGGGCCGCACCCAGAAGCCTCAGCGCACTTGGAGTTCGGGACGGTGGGGGCGATCCAGTCACCATCCTCCTCCTCATCCCAATCCTCAGGCTTCTCGGCCTCGGGGTCGGGAATGGAGAGGGGCTCATCAACGAGCCAATCCTCAGGCTGCTCGGCTTCATCGTCAACAATCTCAAAGGGGGCCTCCTCGTCCCAGTCCTCAGGCTTAGCAGCCTCAGGATCAGGGATACGAGCCTCATCAACCCAGTTCTCGGGCTTAGAGTCATTGGGGTCATCAATCTCTGCAGAGGGGTTGATGGCAGGGGAAAAGTCCTCAAAGAGGCTGCCAGACTTGACTTCCTCGTTGTCCTGCTTGATGACATAGGTGTTGTCTGGGTTGACGATGAGGGTGTAGAGCTCGGTAGTCTTGACAATGCGAGCAGTGGGGGGAGAGACAAGATGCTTCTCCTCATACTCGCCAGTCTTGGGGTTTTTGTGGTTGAAGATGAAGTGAACTTTGTTGGTGTGGCCACACTTGTCGGGGCCAAACATGATCACATAGGGAGTGGCATTCGAGAACTCCTCGCTATGGAGGTCTGCGTTCTCCCTCAGAAGCTTCAGGTAGGCACCACCGCACTCGAGGCCTTTCTGAAGCTTGACTTCATACTGGACAACCAGGGTCTTGTCTGTGTTGTCGATGGCCTGGGGAAACTTGGCGGAAATAGCGTGGTGGGCAGCAGGGTTCTTGACAACGAGACCCTCATCGCCCTCCATGCCCTTATAGACATGTGGCTCCTCCACGGACCATTCTCCAACGTATGCCCACTCCTCGTCACCAGTGTTGTCCTTCTTGGCGTGGGAGGGCTTCCACCGGGAATCCCAGTCGGAAGTAAACTGTTCGAGGAAATCGGCCTTGATTGAGGTTGGCTGTAGGTGAGAGATGTATAATGTTAGCGTATGCTATCAAGTTGCATACCCACGTTTGTGGTTCCAGCTTTTAGGCATCGTGACTTATGGTAAACATAGCCGTATCAGGGAAAGGTTTCATCCATCAGAGATGCATTTTGGAGTAAATTGTGGTATTGGGGCAGAGAGTATAATCATGAGTTTCCTTAGGTATGTCTCCCCAAGGTTGTGTGCGTGTGTATAGTAGTTGCTTTGCGGTCACGAACCCACAATCTGCTCGAGTTGGCGGGTGTTAGATTACTTACGGTGAAAGTGGCCATTGAGGGAGCCACCTTAGTAGAGGACTCGGAAGACTCATCCTTCAGAGGCTTATGAGCCTCATCGGCGCAGGCATTCCCCGAGAGGACAGCTGCCGAGATGGCAGCCGCGGCGATGTTAAACCTCATGATGGATAGCAGATAGCAGTTGTTAGCTGTGCAGAAGCTGTTATGGGATGCCGCAATTGGAGGGCGGGAACTAGCTCGAGGTGAATAGAGCAGCCAATACTATAGGGGGAAGGTATCTCGCAAACCAGTGGCCAAGAAGAAAAGAAGAAATAGTTGCTCCCAGAGCTCGGGGAGGTAAAGAGTTGGAGGGAGAAAGAAGGTGGGCTCCAAGGGAGATGGAATTTATGAGAAGGTGTTGGGGGGACCGCGCAGCAAGACAGGTGACGGTAAAACGTGTCCTTTTTTTTTTGGCTATCACAAGAAAAAAGTGACTTCGGCTTTGGAGAAATCAATGGAAAGTTTAGCAGGGCACGGCACCGCCAATATGCAAATGGAGAAGAGGTGCATTGGCCAAAAACCCCGTTCCTGGCAGTGAATTGCGGGGATCGGGGGCTGCCCACCTGTGACACTAGCCTCCTTTGTAACTGCTTCACTTGAGCTCCTTCCCTCACTTCTTCTAACACATTTCATGTTTGTTAGATTCAGCTAGTGATGCATGATAATATGGAAGAATTCATCGTGTACAAGAGTTAAAAACACACCTTCAGGTTCCTTGCATTCAAGGTTTACTGGCTCTGTAGTGCACAATCTCTAGGGCATGTGTTATGGTGCCTTGGAGTCAACTTGACAGCTGCACATTGCCTACATCGCCCTATCTGGCTACATTGCATTGGCCTATCTAGTCTCTTATGAACAACGTTCGAGCTAATGAGAATTACTCTAGCAGTTCCTTTTTTTTTTTTTTTTTTTTTTTTACAAGGCTATCAATTCCTGCTTCATGGAGAGTGGCATAAGAGACATGACGTTTAATGGGTTGGAAACTCCCGAGTTGACGGGATATGCCTCCTGTGGTTCACATCCAAGAATATACTTCATGCTATCATCGTTGCCAAGGGTTGCTGTCATAAATGTTGGCTTTCTCGTCTACTTCGAGTTGGCAGACCCTCGGAACTCCCTTAGGCGAAGAACTTGGGCGTTTAGACAACGGACAAGTCTTCCCAGTGAGGGAGACGAGCGTTGTATTCGGGAAGTGGGAACAAGTGGATATGGCTCTACTGCTAACGCCTCCATTCTACTCCATCCAACAGAAGGCTAGAATGCGCCAACCCAGATATAGGTCTCAGCCGCCAATAACAGCCAGCCATGGATGCTATTTGCTAAAGGCAACCAACGTCGAATCCTCTACTAGTTTGTGGAGAATACCCTCTATGGAGTTTTGTGGATATTATAGGGATTTCACAAGGAGCCACAGAATGTTAGAGCAAGCCACAATACAGTGCAGCCGCTGTGGCAGATGGTTGTGCTGCCACGTCTGTTGATCGTTTTGCCGAATTATTTATTTTCCCCGCTTACAAACGAATCCAAACGAAGAGCTCCAAAATGCCACGTTCTCCGACTGCACCAATGTGTTTACATATGTAGCTCCACCTGGAGCAAATGTCTTCCCATTGGCTTTGCTTTGCCCTGCTACCTCACCTCTTCCCTGGAACAGCTTACTACTCGTAGCTTGAGTAGGCTCCTCCGGCAAAACTGTTTGCCCGTCCTGTCTTGACAATTTTGAACCTGGGCCATGGAAAAGGATGTGGACGAACGTCATGCAAAGTGACGATTATGATGTATAGATGTGGACAGATCCCCATCAAATCCGGGCAGACCCGTCAAATCGATTTTAACAGGGGTTTGATAACCAAATGCAAGCCATACCTTCCAGATATGGAGCCGGTCGAGAAGGTACCCCACAGTTGAGGAGCAGCTCCCCACCGTCTTGAAAAAGAACTTGCACTTTAAACCAGCTGCCGGAATTGCTTTTGTTCTTCTATTGATATTGAATTCCGAGATCGTAACCATGGCCGACCAAGACATGTCCAACAATAACAATGACAACCTCGTAGTCTCCGAGAACCCTGAACATCCTGCGAACCTAATACCGTCGCTGTGCGCGAAATTCTGGACGTTGGGCTGGGTCACTGGAACCGGAGGAGGATGCTCTATCAAGGAAGAGTAAACACTCATTTCTAGTCCCATTGATATTGTCTTCTCCCAGTGGTGTGTCCAGTTTTACACGGATAGAAGACACCAACTGCTATCCCATTGTTTCCCACAATGTGCTCACCCTACAAAAGATATATCATCAGGCTCACTCACCATCAATATCTCACCCACATCTAGTGACCTTGTCTACATCGCCCCCTCCGGAGTCCAAAAAGAGCTCATGAAGCCCTCCGACATCTACGTCTTGAAGCTCTCCTCACAAACCGACCTCCGCAACCGAAGCTACCTGCGCTCCCCCCCGTGCCTCAAGCCGTCGCAATGCACGCCCTTATTCCTCGCTGCGTTCACAAAGCGCGGCGCAAGCTGCTGCATCCACACGCACTCCCACTGGGCCGTTCTCGTGACCCTGATCCTTGAGACTCGAGGCCCTGGTTTCGACAAGGCCTTCGAGATCAACAATATCGAGCAGATAAAGGGGTTCGGGAGAGGGTTGGATAAGAAGGGAAATTTGGGGTATCACGACATGCTCAGGATCCCTGTCATCGAGAACACGGCACACGAGGAGGATCTAACCGAGTTTCTCGAGGAGGCAATGGAGAAGTATCCCGATGCATACGCGGTGCTGGTGAGGAGGCACGGCGTGTATGTCTGGGGCGAGACGGTGCATAAGGCCAAGACTCAGTGTGAAAGGTATGTATATTTAAGTTGCAATTTTTCTCTTCTTTTTATGGGTTGGGGTCTCCTCCGTAAGCTGAGTGAGATCTACGTGTGCATATTTGGAATCTCAGAGTTCAGCCAGATGAGCGATAAAAAGATTAATGTGGGAACAAATGAATGCTAACCAATTTGTTCAAACAGCTTAGACTACCTTTTCCAGCTCGCGGTCGAGATGAAGCAGCTCGGGATTCCATGGCTCAGCGACATCGAGCCAACCGTACCGGTGCGCAAATCACAACAATGAAACAATGCGAAGGAAGCCTAACGGTGCGAGTTCATCGATTGTTGATGGATGCCTGGGTATATTATTGTTTACTCTCCAATGTGCATGGTCCTAAAAACTAACACGCAAATGCGGGAACCAAAACCGATGTAGACTTAACTTGCCAAAAACAAGATAAATGACATATATCCCAAGCATGCAAAAGACACGCGCAGGTGATGAATGACCTCTGCAAATTGACTCTTTTTCACGGATACTAGTTTGCCCGACACGAACGATTTCAAACGTCGATCGTCCGAGTCACTCTCCCATACACACACGCACGCTATGCAGAAGTACACTCCCATCCTTCCTTCATTCATTCCAACCACTCACCTGAACAGATACTAAAAGCATCTGTTTACAGGAGAGCAAAAGCAGCCATGAAGGCAGCGAGACCGAAAGCAGCGGTGGACACAGCGACGTTGCCGCCAGCAGAGTCGTCCGAGTCGGAGTCCGAGTCGGAGCTAGAGTCAGAGCCGGAATCGGAGGAGTCCGAATCAGAGTCGGAAGAATCAGAGCCGGAGCTGGAGTCGGATCCGCTGGTAGAATCAGCGCCGTCGGCGGAGTCAGTGCCGGTGGTGCCGGTGGCGACGGCACCGCCCGAGGTGTAGTAGTAGGAGGAGATGCAGCCGGTCATGCAGGAGGAATAGGCAGCGATATCAGCCTCGGTGCCGTTGCCCTGGGGGCAGGCGGCGATGCAGGCCTGGTTGGAGGAGACGGCGACCTCATCGGGGTAGGGCACCTATCACATGCAGTGTTAGGATATTATATTTTGACAATTGTCTTAAACCATCAGATTTCGAGAGTGAAGTACTTACGTCAACGCAGGCGGCCTTGCAGTTCACGTCGCCATCGTCACAAGCGCCGAGGCAAGCGGCCATGGAAGACTGGGCTGGGCTCAGGGACACAGTGGCAGCCGGGGTTTCGATAGTGGTAGCATCGGCGGTAGCGGTGGTGGAGATGGTGGTCTCGGACTGAGCGTAGGCAACGGCGAAGAGGCCGGCAACGATAGCGGAGGTGAAACGCATTTTGGCGGTTTGTTAGGTGTTGAGTTGCGGGTATTAGGACAGTGGTTCTGAAGGAGAATATTATTTGTTTTCGTTGTGATACCGGGTGGTGTAGTGTTTAAGCGAATGTCTGGTTTATTATTAAGTATAAGTAAGTAGTAGCGAATGTAATAGGCAACACAAGAAGCGTGAATAAAGGTGTGAGGAGGAAGGAAGGAGGCAGAGACAGAAGGATAAATTAACTGGGAGAGGGGGTATTAATACGATAATTTTCTGTATGTGAGCACATACGGTCACAGCCGGGCAATGAGACAACGGCACGCACGCATAGGAGACGTCCCTTGAGAGTCAACACGACTGAGCATGTGGTTAGGTACAGCACCGGCAGCCCCCTCCCCCTAACTAGAAGCGAGCTAGCATTTGCCTGTCCATAGTGCTTAAAATCTAATCCATACATTGATGGGGACCATGACGCTCAGGCCGGTTCAGGGCTTTCAGCGGACGACCTTGTCCCAGCCATTGGGAAAATATCATCAGAAGGTATCTCCGTGCCCGGCGGCTGTAAGCCACTCTTGCTTTCGATGTCACAAGACAGTGGATCACAGTGTGGGTGTTCTTGCCCCCTTGAAGGCCCCCTACCAGGCATGGAGACGCGCTCGCTCGTGCAAGTCGCGATGCTGGCACCAGGAACGGGGAAAAGAAACACGACCTACGCCACGGTGTTCTTTGCATCCTCGCGCACTGTCTGAATACTCGGCCCGCGCAGGCTGCACAGTGCCCATCGGCCGCCCCAAGCCTCCAAATCTCAATTTTAAATTGCAGGCAGCCCGAGAACAGGGGTCCCAGCTTTAATGTCGGATCAGACCACAGGCTAGTTTCTTGTTCTTTCTACTATTCTGGCCGGTTCCCCAGTTTCCCAATGCCCTGCCTAATTATGTACTCGGGCGTTGTGGCCGCACGGAAGAGCAAGCCGTAAAACTCTAAAATCCGTAGCGTGATTGCTCAACGCTGGATTCCCGTCGATTTTGGGCTTTCTTTCCGAAAAGTGTTGGGTCCCAATTGATTGCAAACGAATACATGTCGCAACTGGCATCTGACGTTCATTAAAAAGATCGAGGTGGGACTGATGGGGAGGGGGAAAACGTCCTCGGAATTCAATTCATTCACATACGGTCCCTGCTACCTACTGTATGACGTGAAATTCCACCCTGCGCATTGGATAATGCCGCCATCCACCCAGATGTTTGTTGCATGAAATGTTTTGTGGTTGTCTGTAAACAACACGAGGTGGCCAATATGATACGGCAGCAATGCCGTGTGCTCTCGACGCTCGTGTTCTCTTCTCTCTCTCTCTCGTTCTCTCTCTCGGCTTTCCATGCCGGCTGCCTCTACCCCGAAAACAATTTTCTCTCCTGTCTTTCTACCTTGCCATCAACGGACGACCCTCGCTTCGTCGCTGCGTGCAGCACGGCAAACCCCAGAAAATCGTTGCTGTAAAAATCGCGAAATTCGATCCTAGAGCACATGCGTACAAGCGCGTTCCCAAAGTTCCCTAATAAAAAAAAAGAAAGAAAAAGCAAAGAAAAAAGAACTAGGCTTTGCTTGGCTTGTTGGTCGTCTCTCCCCAATATTTGCTCGCTCATTCCCTTTGAGGTAATTGCGGCATCATGATTGGAAGGCGAGAAGCATCGGCTACTGCTGTACTGTGCCAGCTCTACAGTATGTGGTCTGTACCCCCCCCCCTGGCCCTCCCCCCCCGGAAATCGACTACCGCCGTCTATGTACCGAATCCAATGATCAATCCCTCCTCTTTCTTTCTTGTCAGGGGGGGGCTGCATTGGTGTTGGCCTGTTTTCCCAGACTGGCTGCTTCCGTACTATAACTCTGTAAGCGAGCCTCAACAACTTCCACGAGTCACCGACCGAGGAGAATAGAGAAGCAAGTTCAAGTTCGCATCCTTCACGGTGTTGGGTAATTTTTGTTCCAGCTGAGCGAGCTGAGAACTTCCCTTTCATGGTGCGGCGCCACGCTCAGGTCTGTGTGTGTGTGTGTGGCTTGACGCAGCAATTAGGCGATCAAAGCCCATCACAGCCCATCAAATCTCTCTCAACGAGCAGAACTCAGGAGGATGCGTGATATCCGAAGAGGCATTGACAATTCAAATTTGGGCTAATCTTTCTTCCCACTCCCCTTTTTTCTCTCTGGGGTTGGAGCAGCGGTATGTGCCCATAATTGATGGAACCGATCCCATTGCCCCAGCTGAAGCCATCATGCATGGCTCCGTGGTTTGTGGTATGGCCTGTACGACTGCGAAGGAAATGGGAGTCCGGCATTTGATGTATGAAAAAGAAAGTTATTCATAAACCTCGTCTTTCTTCACCGGATTTGCGAGCTTGAGCTTCCCTCCCCCTTCTTCTCTCTCTTAGATTTAAGCAGAGTCAGTTCAGTCAGGCCAGTGTTCCCCTCCTCCACCCCCCCCCTCCGTTTCCGACGCTCGAGACGATGCCCACACACCTGCCCGGCTCTTGCAGCCTCACCAATGCTATCGCGAAACAGTCTGTGAATATCCCGGCTGCATGTCTTGGACTGGGACGCTGAGGGGGAAAACGTGAAAACCTACCATATGCTCATCAATACCGCCCACCTGCTCACTCATACTCATCAGGCGGCTCAGGCGCTTCAGCACATTCAGTGTGACGGTGGCTTTTTCTTCTTTTGCTCAGCGGCAAAGCCTTCCTTCCATCCTCACGCACCCTAACACATCTTTGACCGCGTCGTTCTCAGCCGCAGAGCTACAGACGACATACATACATACATACATACAACAACGAGCCTCGCAAAGAGTCTTGTGGCCGTCCCGCCAGCATGCATCTCGTATTATATACCTGCACGGAGAAGTTCGAACACGAGTTGACGGATTTGTGGCATCCAGAACAGCTTCCCCTCAATCAGCCTCTCAGGGGTGATTTCGTGGTTTTTTAAAAACCCCCTCCCCCCTCCCCCCCCCTAAAAAATGCGATTCTCGTCTCGTATTTTCTTTTCTGTGTCCTGCATGCTGGGACGGACGTGGAGTGAATACGAGGATGGACTGGCTGAGAATGGATGCTGCCAGTCGACTACATAGTAGATTCCCCAACCAGAGAGAGGCTCCACACCCGCAGAACCGCCATACAAAGCGCATGGCGACAGCTTCAAGTTTGCGTGTGTGTGTGTATGTGTGTGTGTGCAAAATACTGCGCAGTAAACTCGTGTGAACGCATTCGTTTTTATCCACAGGACTACCAAAGAATCTAAAAGTCCGGGGTTCCGTTTAAACACTCATCAGACCCTAAATAAGTAAATAAAAATAATCTTCTACATATGGATGAGGTCCCGCCATCAGCCGTCAACGGCTGCCATCTTCCCTCATCTCCACCAAATTGTTGGTTCCGCTAGATAGCCTCACTGAAGACTTTGCTGGTGCGCAATCACGTGCTGCTACTACTCTGTACGATCGCGGCGGCATCCCGAGCCAGCAAGAAAATAGGGCTTGAAACATGTCCATTTAGATTGTATTGCCGCGTTGGGATAACGGCAACACCGAGACATAACTCGAGAAGGGCCCACGTTCAGGCTCGCTGATGAGAGTTTCAAATTTGACTATCTTCAGCTAAGTGATTAGGTCTTGTGTATATGTATTCAAATACCCCATCTGTATATACATGGAGACCACGTGTTGGGACCTTCAGAGTTTTGGATACGCATGTTCTCCTCCTCCGTCTAATAACAGTACAGGAATATTTGATGAGACAAAATGAGACGTGCTTGTCCGCACATGTGGGGTTGTATATTCATGGTCGTTTATATGAATGGAATAGTACAGAAAGCACTCGATGCACGGGTGGCATGTGCGAAGGAGATGATGGTTGATTGCCTTGGGTGCTCAAGAAGGAAACATGTTTTGTGCGGGGTACAGTTCCCGCCCCACACTCCGGTATTAAACAAAAATAGAAAAAAAGATGCTGGA
Organism: Zalerion maritima; assembly: GCA_022664585.2. Lineage (NCBI taxonomy): Eukaryota > Fungi > Ascomycota > Sordariomycetes > Lulworthiales > Lulworthiaceae > Zalerion > Zalerion maritima. Next base: position 41,233 of record JAKWBI020000033.1, read on the forward strand.
GGGCGATGATGATGTAGAAGATCGTTAACACTTGGTATTTTCCAAACTCCTCCCCGCCATCTTCAACGCTTGAAAAGAACAATATGCTGCAATAGGCCGAGCCCCGAGATCCCTTCAGATGCCAATGCCAATAGCGTACAGGGAGCCGTTCCCAAAGCTGAAACTGAACGCCTATTAACCCGGGCAAAGACCTTTAGTAGCCCCTATATCCTTGGCCTTGGGCATAGCCTCCCTGATAGCCGTTGTATGGCGAATTATCGCTATATGGGCCGTAACCAAAGTTGGGAATGGTGGGTTGTGCCCGCGGGACATCACTCTGGCCGATTGGGGCAGCGCCAAGAACAAGATTATCGCTGCTTGGGTCCCCACCAGCAGGCGCCGCTGGGGTCAGAGGGCGGTACCTAGGGTTCATGCTGGCACTATTGTTCTTGGCATGTGGTGGCAAATAGCGATCGGGTGAAGATTCGTAGGAATCGTTGGTGACGGTCATAGTGGGCTTCTCGGTCATTGCGGCAATGCTGAAGGTCGTGGAGTCGGATCCTTTTCGGTCGACGAGGAGAGAGTTGCGGGCATCGAGAGGGGTAAGAGCATCGCTCTCACGGCGTTCCATCTTCTCCAACTCCTTTCTGCGTTTGCGATGAGGGTTCTCTTTGCAAAGGTGATTAATGGCGTTCCAAGCGATGAGAATGGCAAGGATGCCAGTGAGGGCCGACTGAACAGCAATCAAGACGACACCGGTAACTGTCTGGGTGGTCTGGGCAATGCCGAACTCCTCGACAAAGATCAAAATGCAACACACGGAGAGGACGCGGACGACCTGGATGGCAATGTTGATGACGTTCCCGCTCTTTCTCTCGAAGGGGCGAGACCAAACCAGAAGGACAAGCATTACTCCCTCGACAATGAGCTGGCCAGCCGTCTGGACCATGCCGTGACCATCGGTAGCAGCGAGAGTGCAGCCCTTGGCAAACATGTAGATGATGGTGGGGACGAAAACCCACCAGTAATCCTTACGATACGATTCATAGAACAGAGAGTATTTGACCCAAACATCCTTGTCGTCATAAAGACCGGATGTATCGCCCTCGGTCTTCTTGAGGCGCCTGGCTGTCGAGTAGATCTTCCAACTGAAGAAGCCTAGGATGCAGGTAAACAACAGCAGACTGACACCTGCAAGAGCTTTCGCAGCCCACGAGTCTCCCTGAGTGAACTGGAAGACACAGTAGAGCACCCAAACACCGTAGAGAACCAGGATAAGAGAGGTGACAGCCCGAGCGATGGAGCCCCAGTAATGCTTGCGGAATCCAGCAAGGCTCTTGGGGAAACTTGCAAACAGAGCCCAGACTTCCAGGATGACCTTTCCGAGAAGAATTCCGACGACAATGGCCGCGATGACGATAGACACAATCAGAAGCACGGTCATAAAGGTATTGGCCTTGGGGACGCTGAGTTCATTGGCGTAGGCGGTGATGCCCGAGACAGCCTTGCGAATAGAAGATGTAGCCTCGGTGGTATCGTCCGAGGAGGTATCGTCGGTAATAGTCGAGTTTACGCTAGTCTCGATGCCATCGGCCTGTCGCGTAGCGAGAACGACTAGGTGGTCAAAGGCACGCTTGATCTTGAGTGAGCTTGACGGGGTTTCGGTCGAACCATCGGAAAAAACCAGGGTCGTGTTGCGCAGGGTATTGACGCTATCGGCGGTGAGGTTTCCTCCGGTTGCGCCACGGAAGCTGTCGATGCTGACTTGAAGTTGGGTCCAAGGGACCAGGCCGGTCGAGAAGGCAAAGTTCTTTGCGAATTTGCGATACACCTGGGGATATTCGACTGAAAGCATTCCGTTCATGGCCATCCCCTGCATCCATCCAAACACTTCAGTGAAACTAGGACTTATGGTCCCAGCACCACCGCCAGAGCCGGCCGCACCACCTCCCGCAAGAGACATGCCTCCTCCGGCCATGGCAGCACTCGCCGATGCAACACCCGTCATTATGAGGGCCGCACCTGCAACACCGGCCGCCACGTAGGAAACCGCAGGCACCGAGGCAGTCTTTCCATTAGAAACCTCGGCCTCGACGCAGGCTACAGCTTCGTCGGATTCGGATGACATCAACTGGAGCTGAGCGATGGATGCGATATCGGGAACCTGAAAAGCGATTGCAGGCACCATGTCGGCAAACTCAGTGGGGATCTGCTGCGTTCCACTCGCAGAAAATGTCCCGATGGGCACTGCGAGAAAAGAAAAAAAGAGTTAATATAGGCCACCAACATCTAGACAAGGCTGCGTCTGGGGCTTACAAACCTGGGCAAAGCTGGTCGACAAAAGTGGCATCGTCGCAGGGGTCGAAGGTATTGGAGTAGATTTGCTGACCATATGCAGTAACGTCGAGAATCGCAGTTACATTCTGAACAGCGGTGCTGGTGCCTGCAATATCGAATGTGACCGTCTTGTTGCTGTTGTTGTAGCTAATGTTGACCTTTTGGACTTTGATTGGTGCCGTTGAATCGCAGTTGCTGAATCCGGTAGTCTGGAGAACATCCTCGGCCAACACACCCGTAGACAGAGCCGCTGCCGCCAACGCCACCCGCTTGAGGATTCCCCTGTTTGAACTTCGTGTCCCAGCCATGTTCGCTGTGTGCTTGTGTAAGCCCTTCTCTATATTTAAGTTAGATGGAGTATCGCAAGCCGGTCCGGGCCGGTCTGTTCCTCGGTGGTTGGTGACGGTCGTGTAGAACCTGTATATGCGTCGAATGATGGATGCTAGATTCAAAATACGCCGTCTCTTCTTTAGTCCCCTTGCAATGTATTGCACACAAGGAAACCCAAATTTAGCAGGCCCGAGAGAAGTTGTGGCTAGGTCGTTCGATCGTTTGAATATTTGATGGTTTGATGTAGTCGATTTAATTTTCGGTGGATTTATCTTCGAGTATCGTTGTCTCGGTCGAAATCCAAATCGAAAAATCGAAAGCAGTCGTCAAATCTCGTGGTTATCGTCCTAAAACGGGGCTCGATCCGAGCAAAAGCCACCAGAGCAATAGGATCGCTCGTTCTCGGATGATGCTTCCAAATTGGACACAAAGAGGGAGAATAAAGAGTTGTCGGTAGGGAGCTTGAGTAAGAGTGAATAACACAGTGGGAAGAGGAAGAAAACAATGATACACCAAAAAAAAAAAAAAAACTAAGATGGCCGAGGATCAACCTGGAACGAATGAAAAGAGGCGACAAGTTGCCCGGGTGGCTGAAGAAAAAACGAGACGAATCGAAAGTTGGCCCGTTGAGCAACGGTTTGGTGAGCAAGAGTCAAAGACGGCACGCCGTGTAAAGGGAAGGAAGTCAGAGTTGGTCTAGAGGGCGGCGTCGTGGGGAGCGATCGGTATATCATGGAGGCACTGTCATGGATGGGACACAAGGGGTTTGTTAGAGCTGCAAAAGAGTGGATGAAACGAGTGACCGCTAATGCTGCGCTGGCCTATATGAGAGCATTGGATGAGAGGGAGAAGATGTTTGGAAACAAGAAAGAAAAGGGTATCGACGACCCCGTAAAGGAGACCCAAACCCCAATCAAGATCGAGGCCTCAATAATGCCCGAGGATACGAAGCCAATCTGATAATATGTCTTGTCTTGTGGCTTAGTGAATGGCCTCCTGCTTTGATCCACCGACATAAAAAGGTTATAAAAAAACTATAACAAAAAAGTGTGCATGTACAAGTTGCATCGGGATGCGCACCCGCAGTTGTGCAGTGTTTTCGATGTTATCCAACCGAACAAGACACATTTGTATACATTTACGGCATCAGGGGTACGTACAAGTACATTGGGCAACTCCAACCCGAACTCCTAGGGCGGGTTTTGCATGTCTAGCTCTGGGAGGTTCGACTGGTGGATGATGGGATGGTTGGAGTTTGATATGGGGAGAGAGTTAAAACACAAAGCAGCCATGTTGTGTCGGCCCATTGCGACGACCTAGAAAAAAAAAACTTTCTCTCCTCAAGTTCTCCTTTCCCTCTTGCCTCCAAAGCTGGCGGTTAAACAGTTTCTCTCCGGCTTCCAGTTTGTCGCAGAAGAGAGGCATCACTGCCGCTTAGTGTCTGTCCAGCGTCCATGGAAAGTTCACGGAAGCAGCCCAGCCTCCTGATCCATCAGGAGATGGCCCAATCACCAAGTAGAGGCCCCAATTGCCCCTGCTTCTTCCCACTTGCCATCTCTGGTTGATTGACCAATGCGAAACCCGACAAAGGGGCTCAGCGGGAGATCCGGGACAGGGGTTTGCTGCCAAGGAACTGGCTTCCCATTGGGCAGAGCGAATCGCCGGCCCGTTTTGGCAACCCTCTCTTTTTTCTCTAGCGAGACGCCTCCCTCTCCACCTTTGCCCCACCATGCATGAGCCCCTGCACAGAAACAGGCACATTTGGGACAGCAAAGAAGGGAAAGCCAGACCCCTGACTATTTTTGAAACATCACCTCCTGTTTCCTCGTGAAGAATAACCTCCAGTCCTATCGAAGGAAGGACGATACCACAATGTGCCATCCAGACATTTTCACCAGCTCTCTTGAGCTTCTACACACGGGTCTCGTGATAGGAAAGGGCGGATATCGTGCAGGTATCAAGGTCCAAACCCTCCAAATTGCCACGTTCGTGGGTCAGAAATCCCTGGTAAGCGCTACTCCCTACGAGCCATGAGTGGCAAGCATTCATCCAGAACTCTGGCTTCCCATGGGCCATGGGCCATGGCGGGTGACGACCTGCCTGTCAGCGAGTTCAAAGATTTCAAGCTATGGTTCGGTGGGTCAATAGGCGGTGTCAAGGGGAAATCAACCAAGCATTGAAAGGCGTCTGAGCCCAAGTCTGAGGGTTGTGTCTCAACTATCGATAATAAGCATTGTTAGCTTTCTCGTCTCCCTCGTAAGTATTATCTCGAGTCGGTTGCGACCATGCAGTTCGGCAAAAAAGGAGCCTGCTCATGCTTCTTCCCTTGGACTGTAGACAATCATTCATGTGAGACATTCAAGAAAAGCCATCCCTTCCTTTTGGGGTCTCCCCCATCCATGCAGCACCGCTGCATCAGAAGTTCGCCAAGCTTCTCGGCGAGCATGGTCTTAATCCTTAACCGCAGACAGTATCCATCTTGTTCCTTGGATCTCAACTCTTAACGCTTGTTTTTTGGTCCATCTCCAAGCTCCCTTGCTTGCAATTCCGTCATCGCCAAGTGTTCGCTGCATGGTATTTATCTTGATCTTCATTGAGGATACCCATCTGCCTTGATGCAAAGCATTTTTTACGATACTGCATCTTCTTAAGGTTTGGCGCAAGCCCCCTGGATTTCTATACCCATCGAACGATAGGCCGATGCCTAATATTCGGATTTTGTGGAAATGTTTCCACATTCTGGTTAGCAACGAATCCATGTTTTTCACCTCGTAGCCCAAAATCCCTTTGGGATTTTTGTGCGAGCCTTCGCCACGAAGCCGCTGCGAGAAACAAAGTAAAAGTGTCTGGAATACACGTGGTACATTGCAGCACAACCGCCGGGGCCATTCTCCTAGGAGCCGCATGCCTGATGCGGACGTTAATGTTGGCCTGTGGTTGAGGGGTGCCAAAAGAGTTCCAGGATATGCTGTGCACTGTCGGATGTCGCCTCGAGTAGTCTATTTCCTAGGCCATGCGCCAGTGTTTAGTGAGAAGAAAAAAAAAAAAAAAAAAGGGAAAAGGGAAAAGGAAAAGCATGCAGAAAGACATCCATAACCTGGCACTCACTTCCCCCACTTTGTGCATGTTTCTTGTCATGTACTTCGCGTTTTTTGTGCAGTGCGCGAGTCGCCGGGGCTTGTGATGGATTTGGGGATTGAATAGACCTCCATCCGTTTCCAGACTGCTCCGCGATCTTCATCTGTTCGTTTCCTTTAGGATGTTTTCACCATCGCCGGTGTGGAAATTGGGAGGCCATCAACGTCGTCCTAGCCTTAATTAGAAGATCCACTTGCTTGGCGGATACGATCACGACGGTCTCCGACACAGCCTCAATGATAGCACAGACCATCGCACCTGACAAGGCGCCTGACACTGCAACGTAGTGGCTGTTAATGTGGTTGAATCAAGAAGGTGGTGATCTTGCATCCAGAGCCATAGGCCAGTATCGTCACTTGAATTTAGACCCGAATGAAAGTACAATGGGCTTGCCTATTGCATAGTTTCGATTCTACATGCCAAGGTAGTCCTGGCCGATCATGCTTCACACCGGGCAGTAAAGTCGGTTGGTAGGGTCAGGGGAGTGCGAAGGGCACTTCTCAAGTCGTAGTCCTCTACATAGGTACATACTCGGTATATTCCAGCATGTGAACTCATATTCGTAGGCTAAGTCATGTCGAGCCCAGGCCCAGGCAGGAATCACCCCCAATCAGCCTCTTATACTCGATGTTGAACGGGCGAATTCCAAGGCAACAACTTACTAAATGATGGAGCGAAATGTCACTTTCTTGACTCGTCCGCCGCGCATGTGAAAATGGGTTTGAGTCTCCGGGACCAACTTTCTTGTCTATAACGCCCAGTTTCCATGTTCTATATATTCTTGTCGACAAGTCACGCTTTTGTCCGGGCGACTTCTCATGACGGAATACAAGCCTGATCTTTCGTGATCTCCCTCATTACAAGTCGAAGAGCTCCCTAAGTTGCTTCATGGTGTCGTCTGGATTCTTGACGGCATGGCCAATTGTTCTTGGATCCTCGTATATTTCGTAGTCGTTTCCACCTTCAAAGTACTTGTCGCCAAAGAAGTGAATAGTAGTGTAAGTAATACCATCGGGTTTCCTGGCCTCGTCCTCCAGATGGCGAAGGCAGTAGGTCTTGTCCCACCCATTGGGGAACACATCGAAGGAAATTTGGCCGCCAACGGAAAATCTGCATTTCGTGGTATATCGATACGCGTTAGATTTTCATTTGTCCGTGGGGATTGATGGATGGAGGGGGGGTAAATCGGGCAACGTACGTGAGGCCGAGGTGAGCAAATCGCTCGCGCATGACACGCAACATCTCCTTGCGTACACCGTTCTCGAGATCGTACTTCTCGAAGTCGTTCCTCTCCTGGTTGCTGGCGTTACGGCCGACGGGGGAGATGTTTATCATGCCGTTCCTGAACTCGATGAATGTTCCGCGCTTCACGGGGATGTCCAGGTCTGCAATGTAGTGGAGGACAAAGTTTGCCATCTCCTTGTATTGGTCCTCGCCAATCCATTTGATGAAGCTGTTGGAAGGGAGTTCCTGGCCAAGCTTCCACCCTTTCAGCCCGTTCTCTGCGAAACAGAAGTCGAACATGGTGGTAACATCAATAGTGTTCCTGCCAACTTGCTCCTGTTGCTTGACCATGTTGCTCCCTCCTACAGTACCAATGGCGCATTTTTTCCTTAAAGCCGCCATGAGTTCAAGCATCTCGTCCGAGATATCCTGCAGAAGTAATAGGACAAATAAGTAAGCAAAGGCCAGTGTCAAGTTTTTTTTTTTTTTTTTTTTGGGGGGGGGGGGGTGAAGCAGAGCAAGGGAGAAGCCTACAGCACGAGCGGGGGTGAGGGTACCATCCACATCAAAGAGGCAGATGGTATTCTTCAAGGGGCGTTCGCTAAGTGGAGGGTAGTCGGCCATGGCGAATTTGCGGTTGGAAGCCCAGGTTGCGATGCGGTGGAAGCAAAGTAAGGCAAGACGGCTGCGTGTTTGTCTCAGGAGCAATTGACGATGTACGAGTACAAATCTCTGGTCTGATATACTTGTTGAGAGTGGCCGGGAGTCAACAAGAAGAAATACGGGCACGAGAAGTATCAATGGGCAAGACCGCAAGGTGAATATATATATCGTCAAAGCGCAAAATGTGAAGCTGGCGGTCAGCGGTCCTGCAAAAGGACACAATATGCAACCTACCGCGGCGTACTTTGGAGCCTGTGAAGGCAGGAGCTCTACGAGGCATGCTGCGCCTGAATACGCAAAAAGCAACTCCGCAATCGCCCCACCTTAAAGTCGACATACCTGGCTGTCCAGCTGGATATATGGCAGAAACAGGTATCTGTACAAAAGCAATGTTCTGCCCCTCCATTTAACGATTCACGTCCATCCCACTGCCAGCTGCAACCCCTCCACCACTTTGCGCAAAAGTTGTCGGTTGCCGGCATGGGCTTCAAGGCGTGTAGGGTGCTTAAAGGAACGGAGATGTGCACCACGGAATATACACCAGAGACAATTTCATACTAGTATCAAATATGTTATATAGATGCTAATATCGAGGCAGATGCTACGGAAAGCATCAAAACCCTTCTTAGTTGTAGGGGTATCAGTTCCTGTCATAAAACTCCATGCCATCCCATGTACGTCTGCAAGACCGTACGAATCGCTGCCAATCACTGCGTCGAAAGCAATTGACCAATCACAAAGCAAATTTGCCTGTTGCTAAAGTACCCTCAGCTCGCGGCTGCGGGAAAAGCCGCATCCAATCCCCCAACATCCACAGCTTCCCAGCTGTTGCTTCGCAGGCAGCAGAAATCTCTGCCACTGTCGGAGCCAGTTGTCAGCCAGGCGCTCTATCAGCATCGATATTAAGTCTTGATATTCAACACAGGTCAACTTACACACTACTAGCAGTACTACGTCGTGGTAGCACATGGGAGATTCGATTACTTCTTGCCGAAGAAGCCACTGACAATCTTCTTGCCAATGTCTTGAGTGTTGGGCTCGGAGCCGTCCTTCTTGTCCTTGGAGTACTGCTCGTAGGTCTGCTTCGCGAGTTGACCGATCTCCTGGTTGCTGACCTTGCCGTCGGCCGATGCCTTCTTTAAGGACGATCCGACGCTGCCCCAGTCGGGCGTATTGCTCTTCTTCTCCTCCTTCTTCTTGTCGCCACCCATGGCCTTGCCGGCCATCGAAGCGAGGTTTCCCCAGTCAGGCATGGTGGGTGGTAGCGAAGAAAACTTGGAAGGTGTAGGGCAAATGAGAGAAGAGAGGCTGCTGGCTGGCTACCGAGGTAGTATTTGGTTTGGGTTGAGCTGCGAGGGGTGGTGGTGGTGGGATGGATGAGAGTCCAACTTGGCAAACACAAAGGGCAAGGAGATGGCTGCAACTGCCCATCTTATATAGACATCCGACAATAATTCTCTCCAGCTTCCAAGACTCTGTCAGCTGTTTCTATAGGCTGCCTCAATCATGCGCCTCCGCTACCAGGCCAGAGCCAGTAGTCCATCCCATCTGCTTGGCTCGGAGGGGTCACGATAAGCCTGCTATGGGCTAGCGCTGTCGAGTAAAAAGCAACCAGGGTCCTGGCTGCCATTGGCCATGCTGGCTGTTCTTAACTGACCCCTCTATCCCCACTCCGCTCGGGCCACCTGCACTGCCACAGGTACATAATTTCAGAGGTGGTGGTACTTCCATTCCCGAAGAGAGATATATTCAAAAAATAAAAAAACTTTTAAATATTAATACTGTATTGCAGTTTACGATTTGGTTAACAAATAACCGCCATTATTTTCTATATATTGTTACGTTTTATTATTAACCAAATATTTTTATATAGGTAAATTATTTAAATATATATGGTATCTTAAACTTTAATCATCGCGGAGGTAGTTATGGTAAAGATGCTGAATTTAAATTTCATGTGTAGTTCCATGTGTACTAATGGTCCGTGCCACGAGTGCGGATAGAGGGGTTAGTTAAGGACTCCCCCATGTTTCACCCGGGAGCATGCGTCGCCTAATCACCCAACATCATCTTTTGGATACTTCTGCATTCCTGCAACTCGAAAACCCGCACATTCCCCATCTGTACCTCGAGACCCCAGTACATCTGCACCAGCCTACTCCACGAGGAGTCGATGCAGGGCCAAGATCATCTCGCTACACCGCTCCACACTAGGACTGCCACTGAATACACATTGTGGCAGTGCACAGCCACGACATGCACCTATTCGGCACCCCAAGCGGGAAGGGAAAGGCGAGCGAGAGACAGGCAACTTCAAGGGGATACGACGAAACCATATCTCCCTGCGGCTTCATCATCTATGCAGATATAGTCCATAGAGAAAGACATATATACCCTTGAAGACCGGTTTGTACTTGAAAACCAGGCGTTAGGTATGTCAGGGATGCTTGGCTTCAATATACCCTCCTGTTTGAACCATTCGCTGCTGTGTATTACTCTTCCACCTTCTCGAAGCCCATCCCGTGTTATTCAACATCCCTCCATACTCCGCTGAGCTCGATAATCAAACTCAAGGTTGTGCTAATGGCCCACAACACAATTAGACCCCATCCAATACGCCGACTCAAAACCCACTTGTTCAAAGGAACAACAACCAAATGTACTACTAGTGTTACAAGAAGTGATATGGCAGACAGAATAAGTGTGCCGCCTACCTCTATGTGCAGACCTTTTTGATAGAAAAGCCCGCCTATTCCGATACCGAGGAGAATGTTCAGCATCGGCCCTCCGAAGCATGCAGACCTGTTCATTTTGTTAGCACTGGTCAAAGCAATGCCATGGTCCAGAACAGATGATGAGCATATGGGAAATACATACAGTGCCATCACTGGATATCCTAACCGTGCTACCGTCACGTCGGCCACCAAGTCACCCAATGAATTTCCCACCGCGAAAATTGTTAGTCCCAAGATGGCCTCCGAGATGCCGAAGATGACGCCGAATGCTTTGAGAACGCCGACAACTTCCCCGGCAACAGTAGATATCCACGCAATGCTGATGATGAAACCCAGGAAGCAGAGCGAGTAGTGAAATCGAGGTCGTCTGTTTGGCGAAGTGGTGAGGAAAAGAATGCCAAGAAGGACCAGCGAGAAGAGCAGCGAGTATAGTATAAGCTTTTCCAGCGTCCTTTTCGGAGAAGGTAACTCCTCCATCATGTTAGCCCACAATATACAAACAACGAACAGTGGCCCGGTGATCATTTGCAAAGCAACAAGCCACCTGTTCCAGTCTAGCAAATTGTCACTTCCGGGTGCCGATGTATCGCTGCCTGGGCCGGTCGGTTTGGGAGCTGGCATTTCACGAGGGGCTCGGTTGGGTCCGTTTACCGCCGAGTTTCGCGTCTCGTGCGGACTCTCGATCGAGATAAGGAGAGGCGAGGGGTATTGGTTAGGAGAGTTTATGCCGCTGTGGGAACGGGTGCTTCGGCGATATCGCTGCCATTCATTGTTTGCATTCGGTGTGGCCTCCGGCTCTAGTGATACTGGAGGCACATTGTGCCCTGAAGTTCTGCGATCCGGTTCACTGTCGTCCGCCTCATCTTTGCAGCTGTCGGTTTCCACAACCGGAAGAGTAATAACTAGGAAAAATATGCTTGGGACTGAAACGACGCTGACGAACTTGTCCCAAATTCCCTTATTCTGCCAGCCTTGGAGAGTGGGGAATATGGTGTTGGTGAGAATATGGGGGGGCGGCAATACATTATAAGGCCACCACTTAACCGGCTTTGGGGATTGTGGAGAGTCGATGCCATGGCTCGGCTCGATACTTGGGCTCGGGAGTACCATGTTGGGAGACCTCGGGGTCTGCGGCAGTAGGCTAGGGGACATGGCCATTGGCGATTCCATCAGAGTAGGGAATGGAGAGAGTGCCGGTGAGGACGTCTCACTTCGGGGGGGACTCCTGTTTGGGATGGTGAGTTGGAGCTTGGGGGATGGGGAACCTGGCGCTGGTGGCGGCGCAAGCTTGCCTCCAACTTTGAAGGCGGCTGCTGGGCTGGGGCTCCTGGCTCGTGCCTGGTCATCACGTTGGGGTAGCATAAGAGGGGAAGGCATTGTGCTTGAGCCCGAGTCGATAGCAGTACTAATAATGCTGCCCACATTGTCTCCTCTCCCTATAGGTGTATCGCCCGAAGAAAGAGCTCGGTCTCTGGTTATCGAGCTTGGGCGTGGTTCAGCCGTGTTGTCTGAGGAAAGAGACTGCCGTTCAGCGTTTGCAATTGGTTGAAGTGAGGATCTCTCGAGGTGGTTCGTAGAGTAACTTCTTCCGTGGCTTAGTGAAATAGGCGTCAAGCGCATGTTCCTCTCACGCTGTAATGAAGACAAAATTGATCGGAATTCGAGTGCGCCCACCAAACTGGGACGGATAGGGGTGATGGTAGTGGTGGAGCGTCTCCCGCGCGGCCTCATTACCCGCATACTACTGGCCATCTCGGCAGCAACGTGGATCCCCCGGTCTTGATACCCATCTGTATCCTCTTCATCCTCCAGTTCGATTCGGGGACCCTCCTCCAAAGCTCGAATATCTTCCGCCTCGGGGCGACGGCGGTCATCGCCAGCAATTCTTTCCTGGTCTTCATCCTCTTCGTCATCTCTATATGGCTCGATTTCCTCGCTTGAGCTGGCAAAGTTTGACCTGGACGCAGCCTCCCTGGCGCGGCGACTTTGCCGCCTCGTCGTGTACCAGTGCCAAATGACAACAGTAACGACATAGAACAAGTAGAAGCCGATCATGGCTACGCATTCCCATACTCTTAGGGTACCGTCAATAAGAATAACGAAGGTGAAGATGACGGCAACGATGAAGAAGCAAATGTCGCGGACATATGTCTTCTTGCTAACCTTAAACTCGCGTACGAGGGCCATGCTTCCAGCAACGACGGTGGTGATGAAGCCAGCGGCGCCGATGAGCTCTCCAACAGCCATGCTAGCCGAGTTAGAGCCCATGGCGGCAAAGGTGCTGAAGACGTCGGGCGATCCATTTCCAAAGGCCAAGAATGTCACGCCGGCCAAGCTCTCACTGAGCCCCAGTATGGTTGCGATAGTGCTTAGGTTGACGCTGAAGAAGTCGCTGGCGGCTATACCGATGGTACTGAAGAGCGTCCCCGTCCAGGCGACAAGAACGACGAAAGCAAGGGGTTGCACATCTCCAAGCTGACAGTAGTACAGGCTCAAGTACGGGATGAGACCTGCATTTTCATCATCACAATACTTGCGTACATACTTGCACTTGTCCTTGGCGTGGTGAAGCTGTCGACATTCGCGATTCTTCTTTGAAAGCACTTCTAGGTCGCGCGATAAAAGTGAAGATTGACCGGAACCGACATTGTCGGCAGCCTTGAAGATGATATTCGAGAGGTATGCGTAGGTTGCAAGCGTGGTGAGGATTAAAAGAGCAATGGTAAATGGCCTCGAGCTGAGTTTCCGTTGTCGGGTGCGAAGAGGCGTCATGGCAGAGAATCAAGCCATCATGGCTCAAGGAAGGTAGGAAGAAGGGAAAAACAAACCGAAATACGGTAAATCCACGTCGCAAAAAGAAACAGGATATCGCAGGAGATTTCAATTGAGGAGTCTCCTCGAGATGATAAGACCGTATTAGGGACGATGCGGGCAGATAGGTCCAAAGTGGTGTCGAAGATGTGGAGGAGGGAACTTGAAGCGACACTTCACACAGGGCACTGATGAGATCACTGTAGCTTTGTGGAAAAGGGAAACCGTTGTTCTGGTCCAGGCAGCCATGTAGTCCCGGCCGTCCGTCTCCCTTGATTAGTTACATAGTACAAGTAAAGTCTCAGATGTGGCGGGTGAAGGGTGCTTTCATTGGTTCCCGCCAATTTCAATGTTGGCTCGGCCCTCGAGCAGTGGGGGGAGCCTCACTGGCTGTCTTAGTAACCCCGGTTATTTGTTTACTTACATGCCACATTCAGCAAGACCACCACCCACCCAACGGTTCCACCTCCACCAAGCGACGCGATCACAACCCCCAAAATCCAAGAAAAGTTGAGCCTCAATCACCGAATGTCGAAAAGATGCCGCGGGTAGCACAAGTTTCTCGCGCAAACAGCAGAGTAGCCTCTGGCTCTCTGTCGCAATCGCCCTTCAAACAATCCCCCGTCAAGTAAGGAACCTCGTCGGCCCGCTGCCCCACGTGTCATGATTTTGCTGAGCTGACCTATGCCGCAATGAAGGATCCCATTGAACGATGACGCGCAAGAGAAAGCGCGTCGATTGCACTCGAGGCAGGCTCTTCACGAGAAGCAAATCAACCAACTAAAGGCCGCAGCAACCCCAGTCCGCATATCCGGCCACAGGCTCGAAGATCGTGAGAATGGAACGCCAGGGTCTAACTCCCGCGCACCCCGCCGAAGAGACGACCTCTACGATGACGATGATGTGGTTGTCAGTGGGAGCGCTGTTACCCCTCTTAAGAGGGTTCCTATTCTCGCAAACTTTGAAGAGTGGATGAAGATGGCTACCGACAACAAGATCAATGCGACAAACTCGTGGAACTTCGCCCTCATTGACTACTTTCACGACATGTCCCTCCTCAAAGAGGGCGACGGAGTCAACTTTCAGAAAGCCAGCTGCACCCTCGATGGTTGCGTAAAGATCTACACAAGTCGTGTTGACAGCGTCGCCACCGAAACTGGAAAGCTTCTCAGTGGACTGGCAGACAGCGGAAACAAGAAGAAGGGTCGCGACAACGGAGAAGGCGAGGAGAGTGAAGAGGAAGTGGATGAGGATGGCACCGTGCGAAAAAAGCCAAGAAAGAAGCAACGGTCATCCGAAGCAACATTGGCACCTTCTTTTGCATCCCTCCAACTGAAAAAGTTTGAGCTCGAGTTTGCTGTCGACCCCCTTTTCAAGAAAGCTTCGGCAGACTTTGACGAGGGTGGTGCAAAAGGCCTGCTTCTCAACCATCTCATGATTGATTCGCAAGGGCGCATCGTGTTCGACAGCAGCGATGACAGCGGCGATTCTTCAGGTGGCGAAAGGAACGAGTCTACCCCGGCGCCAGATGCAGGTAACGACGAGCCAGCTCCCGAGGAGGGGCCAAAGGGTCCAGTGCCGGAGCCGGAGCCGGCGCCGGAGAATGTAGAGATTGATGTTTCGGCACTTGGTGGGCGTTTCTTTCCAGACCTTAACGTTCTTGACGGACTAGATGTGTGCCCCTCACTCAAGACATTCGAGCTCGGTGATCCTTCCGGGTCCATCGACATACCGTTCCTCAAGGCACCAGAAGACTGGAGACAAGATCACGATCAAGACAACGATGCAAACAGCCTGGGCAATAAATCTGGGGGGTTTTTTGACGTGGATAACCCTATGGGATTCGACGATGATGCCCTCGGCGGTTTTGACTTGGGAGGGGACGTCGCATTTGGAGAGGGAGGTGAGGCATGGGCCCGCGAGGCCGCCCTGGATCCACAAATGCGCGTCTTCGATGCCGGTCTGGGAGAAGTGGGAGACGGCGCCGATGGTGAGTTGGTTGGTGCTGAGAACGGAGATTACGTGGTCTCCATGAGCCATCCTCAGAAAGGCGACAGGATGCACGACGATATTCTCAGCTACTTTGACCAGGCGCTACAGAAGAATTGGGCAAGTGCAGAGCACTGGAGGATCCGAAAGATCAAGGATATCAACAAGCCGACTGCCCCCGCCCGGACTCGAAAGGAAAAGGAGCCATTTCAGATTGATTTCATGTCTCCTCTCGACGGTTCGGCCGCAGACGTCATATTCACCCACGCTTCCAGTAACTCGAACATATCGCTTCCCAAGAAGGACTGGAGATCCAAGACTCGCAACCTTCTACCAGATGACAAGCATTTCAACTCCAAGCAGCTTCTAAGCCTCTTCCTCAAACCCAAGGCTAAAATGGGGAGGAAGATGGCCCTTGGCCGCGGGGTGTTTGGCAACACTAACCAACCCGAGGGAGACATTCAGCCCGGCGACATGGATGAGGCATTTTGGGCGCAACAAAAGGCGCCCCTCGGTGGCGGCGAGAACGGTGCCATTCCCCAGGGCGACTACGATGCCAACTTCTTCGATGACGGCCTTCCCATGCCTGGAGGCATTGATGACGATGACGATCTAGAGTTTGCAGACGCTAGGGACCACTTTTCTCCCGATGGAGAAGGGGGAGATCCCGGCTCCGGAGACCCTGGGATGACCGGCGCTTTCACACAGGGCATGACCATGACAAATGGTTTCACGGGAGCGTTTGGAACCACGCTAGTGACCTCCACGAGAAGGATAAGACCCGACTACGTCCAATATGCTCGCACTGCAAAGAAGGTTGATGTTCGCCGACTGAAGGAGGAAATATGGAAAGGCATGGGCCTGGAGCAGCTCGAGAACGTAAGTACGGCCCTTTCTGTCTACTTTGGGGTATTTACCAGGGAAACAATATGGACACTAGCTCACGCACGCCACAGGATCCAAACCGGTCTCGACTTCCCACCCCGCCCACAGATGCGCCTCCGGAAGAGGACTCCAAGCCAGATCCTACTCTCCAGTTCACAAGCGTCATGAACGACCTTCAAGCCGTCTACCCGAAGCCCATGATGGAGGACATATCTACCTCGTTCTGTTTCATCTGTCTGCTCCACCTCGCCAACGAGAAGGGCCTAGTCATCAACAAGACCGCCGACCTGGACGAGCTGGAGATCAAGAAGGACTGGACGGCACAAATTACTGCCGGCGACATGTGATTGTTATGATATCGTGGAAGCTCAGGTCCAGCCTTGTGTCCACATCACGACGGCTACGAGACGTTTTCATACAGCAAAACCACGTATAAGCCGTATTGACGAACGCTCCTTGCTGGTGCTTTTACACCGGAGCTGGCTGGCTATTGGGACGGAGGCAAATACTGTAAGGTCTATCGCGAAGCTTGTTTGCGGGACATGGGCATCGCATATGCTGGCTGGGATGGCTGAACTCTTACACGTACAAGCTTCTTTTTTTTTTTTTTTTTTTTTTTTTTTTTGTAATCAACTGCTTGGTGCGACGTTTTACTGTCTCGATTGTGTCGGGGCAGAGCGAGTATTGTGTTGGCACTGTGTGGAGATATCCTCAAATGCACAGTTGTTTGTTACGCACGACGAGGCACATTTTGGTCTGGAGAAACGGTTTAGTTATGAGCCATGGATGGATGAGAATGGCACGAGTCATGGCACCATGTGGTTTGGCCCCCCCACACTTAAACAGTACAGGCTTTGCGCTCAAGATGATTTCATATTCTATCTCGATTTTTCAGATACGAGAGGGTTAATCAAGGAGTCTACATAGGTGCATGGAGCGAGCCTTGTCCTGCTGAGGAGGGTATAGTGAGTGCTATGTAGCTCGAAGCCATGAGCGGGGGGGGGGGGGGGGGGTGGTATTGTTGTGGCTGATGAAAAGAAATATTTTTCCGACTCTGCATTTCACTGCGACGGCGCAAACAGCGCGACATCATGCTCTTCTCTTCTTTTCCCACCGACATTCCATTCCCAGACCATCAGGGATTCGTTCCGCGCCGTAGGGCCTTGTTTACATGGGGTGTAGAACTTTCCGGCCCGTACTTCGCTCAAGCTCGATTGGAACCCCCTCGACAAACGGACACCACGCGCCAGCACCATCATCGCCCACAGGGCGGATAGGCCACGAATGTCTGTCTGTCTTGCTACCTGGCACGGGTTTTTTTTGATCCGACAGTAGGCAAGAAGTTACACCGTCCCCCTCCCTTCCCACTGTAGTAGATGTTGCACTCATTCCTCGTACTTGCGAGTTCCTGTCTCCCGAGACGCAGTGAGTCGCGCCGAGCCTGGCTACCTGGATGGATCCAAGCCTAGCCGGGGATTCTTAGCTACCATCTTGCCGCGCGCAAAACATTGGACCATTATACATCTAACATCGGAAAAGGGAAAGGGGGTGGGGAGAAGAGCTGAGGTTTCCCGAAGACCACCAGTCTAGAATCTTTGGCGATCTAGAAGCTTTGACAATGCCTGTGAAGGCTGCGGAGCCATTTCTCTCGAGCTTGAAGGTTAGCTACCGGCCACATGCCCACCCATACTCATTTTTGCTCCATTCCATGACTGCTGAGATGTTGGTTGGTATTACTAGCCATAGACCACCTTCTTCCAACACGCACACGATTGTCTCACTAACTAGCCTCCATCCTAGCGCCAGAGTTAGGGCTAGCTACTACTACTACTACCCTACCTGCATACTTATCGGCCTGTATATAACATCCATCCAAAATAGATCCCCCCTCACCCTGGTCAAAGAAAAATGGCGCACGCCGCCAGATCTTGGTGCGTTCCTCTCCTTGGAGACAAGAAACTGAAAAAGAGCACTGGTATGTACCAGCTTTGATCCCTTCTCAATTCATTCATAACCGCACTTCCCACCACCCAACACAGTACGAGACACCAAGGACCCCGACTTTCACACTCTCACACGGCTAGCTATGTAGGTACCCTAGTTTTCTCCCTCCCCACTCTGTCTAGCCCTATGCATACTCCCCTCAAAAGCCCCCCCGCCCCCCGCTCATCATGGATCGCCATAGTCTATCCGTATTGTGTGTGTGTGTGTCCAGCATATCCAAACTTGGCCCAACCGCCTCGGGTCGCAGAACGATGATGAAGCCCACTCAGCCGCCGCTAGTACCCTAAAGCTAACACTACCCAAGTCCTGCCTCTGAACAGTTTCCTGGGCGGTTCAGGGCCCGTCTTTAGGCGCACAGCAAGCCATCGCCGGCCCACACTGTATCTCTCGAGTTCTTTCAGTACCCATCCGGCGCGCCCCGCAGCACAGACAGGGCAAAGAGGACCCTTCGTACATAGATCGACGTCACTAGGACCCCTAAAAACGCCATCAACGATATGCACAGTGAGTTTTCTTCAGCCTCACCGATACATGCTCTGGCAATAATTTGAGCCCTCAAGAATTTGTTTACCACCAAGCGGACATTGGCACATCTAACAGTACAGAGAAGAAAAGGATGGTAGGTAAAAGGTCACCCATCAACTACCTGCTAATCAATCCCAATTCAAGATTTATTGGGTGCCGTTAGACTCTCATGGGTCACCTCGAACTGGGTATGACGAGAGCTCCCCTCCCTAGGGAAAAAAAAAAAAAGGCCTTGTGCCATAGACGGGAGGGGCATATTCGCCGTGCCGCCATTCCACCATAAACAAAGTATTAGGCAGCTACAGGCCTAATCAGAACGCCACTTAGCCGGTCTTGACAACATTGATCGTGGCATTGTACGTCCCCAGGTGAAAATAGAACACATAAAAAATAAGTAACAGGTAATTTTCCAAACATGAACAGTAACCAGCCGCTCGTCCTCTCGTCAATAATTCCCACAAAATGTACACATAAATTCCTCAATCGCCACTCCCAGTTTGGTGGTTGCTTTGTGACTTCATATTTGCTTTTATGAATCAACTATCAATAAATTTCTCCACGAATTTCCCCGAATGCTAATCGCAACATACGCTAGTGACATGGCGAGGGATACGACATTCGTCGAGATTGCATACGAGGGGCCCTTTACGACTTGATCGAACTGTATTCGAGGCAGCATGGATTTGGCACTTCTTGAGGGAAACGCATGCAAGTAAGGGTCGAAGTGGCATTCCATAGCGGCTATAATCAAGGTTCATGCCACAGCTTTGAGTCCCGAGACGTGCTACTTGTCCCGCCGATCGACAATTTCTCCTGCGCGCAACAGAGCGCTCATTCCGTCCATGCCAGTGGGATCCTCCTTGGAAGCATCTTGAGGTTGCTGTGCCTTGTCCTCACTCGCATGTCCGTCTCGTGGGACAACGTTGTGTAGCGCCGATGGTGGATACCCCATGATTTTCGGAGATTGGAAGGCTATGACGGACAATTAGCATGATGCGACTGGAGGGATTAACCCGTCTGAGGGTGGCGGCGTCGGTGCGGCGTACCGTTTCCGGCACTCGAATAGTCGAGGCCACCGGATGATATCGTACTGGTTGTTCGACTGGGGGTTTGTCGGTGTAGGTAAATGGGACTGTCGTTTGGCGGGGACTGCTGCTGGCTGCTGGATGATTGGGTTGATCCCGATGAGGGCGAATCGAAATGGGAGCTGGTTTTAGATGCTAAAAATGCGTGTATCGGGAGGGGAAGAGATGCTTCGCTCGGCGTGCTCGGGAACGAAGAGAAAGATGAAGGTGGCCCTTGACTGGAAGAGCCCGATATTGAGCCCGACCCAGAGGCGGTACCAGAGCCGGAGCTGGATGACATGCTTCCGCCCGAGGAGTGCTCCTTCCTCAAGGATGTAGGCATAGGGGGATGAGCCCGCAAGTCTGACTGAGACTGCGCCGAGTTTGGAGGGCCTGGGCCACTTCGGTGGTGGGTCTGCATGAAGCCTGAGTATCCGGTGCCTTCAGGAGTGTTCTGGGAAAATGGTTGTCGGGAATCAAAAACGTCCGATAGCGAAGGCAGGTTGTGCGTGGTCTCGGCAGGCTTCCATGATGTTGACCTTCGTGAGCGATGTCCCGAATGCGGGGTGTCTTGGGGGTATAGCTTTGGCGACTGGTCCATGGGTTCAAAAAAGCTGCCATGGGTACTGGGAGATGTCATGGCTTCATCCATGGTGCGGTGGTAAGACAAAGGTGTCGTCGAAACGGAGCCCGAGTCCTGCTGCACGGGGGCGCGGTGAGATGATGGGGGGGGCTCACTCCCTTGCTGGCTGTCTCCGCTGGTCGTGCCGCTGACATTTCCACGGTTGACGCTTCCGCCAAAGGCCGTCGAGCTACTTGTGCTTCCAGGGTGGTGATGGCTGCTTTGGAGTGTCCCTTGCAGGCAGGCTTCAAGCCGTGGCCTCTTCTGGGAGTCCTTGTCTGTTGCGTCGCGTTAGAATAAGCTTCTTTTCTTGGGGGGAAGGAAAGAAGTCATGGTACCTGCGCAACAGGGAGTAAACTGACCTTGTGGGTGGCCGGATGAATGCTTTAGCTTGAATTCATGGAGATACTGGTTGTATTGATGATACTCGGGAGTCTTCTTGTACCCGGCCAAGTCGTTGTTATACTTTTCCTTGGCTTGTTGAGCTTCCCTCTCGAACGGCTCCTTCTCGGATGGTGTGAGGCTCTGCCAATTTTCGCCAACCAGCTTTGCGATTTCCGTGAAGGAGAGGTTGCGGCCCTTGAGATCCTCCCTCATTTCTGCACGCACAACCATGTCTCAGCAAAACTCACTTGAAAGGCAGGGAACAGCCAGTGTGCCCCATGTCATGTGACTTACTGTTGGAGAAGAGGACGTATGCCGATGGTGGTCTTTCCGGGGCATTTTCATCGGGCTAAATAAACACATAATCATCAGTAACCAGCCCATGTGAAACGTTGAAGCCTATTGTCATTTGCATGTCTCCCGTGCACTTACCTTTGGGTGACGACGATACTTCCGCTTCGTCACTCCCACATCTTTGACTTCACTTGGCTTGAGGTTTTCAGCCCTAGGCGGTTCAAATCGTTCCTCTACACTCATGCGTGTAGATGTGGGAGAGCCTAACGCCACATCATGTGCGATGCCGCGGGTATTTGCGATCCGTCTTTGTAGTTTCTGGGGGCTTGTTAGCGTCCGGAAATCATCATGCTGCTTTTCCAGGTTTTCCGCCCTTAGTCTTCGCAGCCGACTCCACAATAGACAGGAAGTTTTCATACCCTACGATGTCCCAGCTTGACTCCGAGTGCATCGAGATCTGATTCGGTTATGTCTAATATAGTATCCCATGAATCAAAGCCTTGGTCGACGAAAGTCTCCAGGTACTGGGAGATTCCCAGATCCCTAAAGATGCCATCCAGTCTGTGCCCCATCTGTCCAAAAACTTTCTTGTCACCGTCCCAGATGGTCTATTTTTGTTGACCTTTTTATTCTTCCCAGTTGGCGGGGTTTAAGTAACCGCTGCGCGTGAAGTATCGGCGATTCTTGGTGTAGTCGATGTGGGTTTGTCCTTCTACTTCGTTCAATGTTTAGATCCAAAGAGTTTCAAGGATCCTTCTCAAAAACGAAAAGTATTGAGAATCGAGGTCAAGGCCGGGGTTGTGCGTAGAACACGTCTCTTTATATCAGAGACGAGTTGACCTGGGTGGGTATTGAAAGGCGCAGATGGGCCTGGCACTGGTACGATCGAGTTATCGTGGGGCCAGTTGTGTCTAGAGCGGGCCTTGGGTATAATTGGCACAGGAAAGGAGCGGCCGTGTCGAACAAGTCCAGAGAAGACAGGGCGCAAACTTGGTTGAAGGCGAAGAGGCGGAGGCAGTAGTGGAGAGGATACCAATCTGTGTAAGGTGACAGCTATAATAAAGGCGATTTTGTGAGAAAAGGGCCGTGCCACGGGAGGGCAAGGTGAATGGTGGTGGAAGGGATATTGCGAACAATTACAAGGCCTATGACGGCTTGACTGGCCAAGAAGGAATGGTGGGGAGGAGCATAATATTTCCGAGCCTGGGCCTCAACCAGGAGGCAGATGTGACGGCCGTATCAGCAATGGTAGGGATATTCGACTAGAAATCTGGGTCGAGTCATCTGCCGCGACTGGGAGTAGGGTATGAAAAGAGGCCAGAGGAGGAACTGAAGATGCCGATCGACTGGAGATGTGACCATCTGAGGGGGAGAAAGAAGGAAAGAAAAAGAAGAAATTGGGCTTTCGGAATCGCTCAGAAACACAAATTGAGCAAAGAAGGAAGGCAAAAATAAGGTATGCGAGCAGCAAGCTGACATGAAGGAAATCGAAAAATGATCGAGATTAGGAAAGAAGGGGTGGTGAATGGGGAAGCAGCTTCGTGAGCGACGGGTGGTAGGGCCCTAATAGAGGTGCAGTTATAGGGGTGCTTACAGGTAGGTTTCAGCGAGTGCAGCCTGTTGGATGGGCTCGTGCTGGCTTGATACTAGTGGCTGCAGTGCCAGGAGGAGTGCTTTCCCAATTCCCACCCTAGAAACTACAGCGACGGCAGGAGCAACGAGTGGGTTATTCAGCACTGGCAGCTGTCGACAGCTGTCTTTGGTTGTTGTTAATTCCCTTCGTTCGCAAGCACCTTTTGGCGCTTCTTCTTCCAATCCAAACTGAACTTCAACTTTTCTTGCTTTCCTTGTAAGTTGTCGCTGTAATAGCTGCGTTCAACTTTAAAGATCCAGACGGATAACTGGGTCCTCAGTCGGAATTTATCAGTTTGCTGCGATTTGGCGATGGTATTCAGATCCTTTTTAGAATTTGACGCCGTTGGCTTTGTGCGTCGACTGGTTGCGGAGAAAATTGGCGGAGTGCAATAAGCCTTGAATGACAGATAGGAGGTTTGAGATTTGAGGGATTGAAGAGGAGGGGACGACAAGTTACTGCCATGCCCTCGACCATGGCTGCTATTATGACAGATTCTCGAGAAATGGGGCTTGTGACGGATGGCAACTCGGCCTCGCCCTCTGGACCGTTCATCGAGATCGTTGAAGCTCCCACTTCGCGGAGACGGACCTGGGCTGCAATTTTCTTGGTGCGGGAATGGACCGACGATGGGTGTGTCGTTAACCGTGCCTAGCCTTCCTCACCCCCACCCACATTCACGTACACACGCTCGTCCGACCCCAAGAGGTTAAGGTTGGAACGCTGACTACATGCGGGAACGAAAAAGGAGATCTCGACTGTCCACACCGTCTCAAAAAAATTTACTCGTTCCTAGCTGCTTCCTCGTCTCTAGGTGTCGAGACAGGCGGGTATGCCGATGGGTCTAGCCCCCGGCGAAAATCACATAAGGAATGATAAGTAGCGGAAACGGTAAGATATTATTATATTACCATTACATTATGGTGAGAGAGCGAGTAAGTACCTACCTAGAAGATAATTTACCCGCCCATTGCATTTGTGACCCTATTTGTATATATATTTAGAAGTTCCAGGCTACCAAGACTGCTATACCAGCACCTCCGATTATGATACCCCAAATACAGTATCTCCAGACTACAGCATAGGGCGAGGAGCTAGTGGAAGAGACTTGCCACATACTCCATTAACGTGTGGGTGTGTTGTGAACAACGTCTCAAAGTCAGGCTAAAAAGCAACCCCGTCTCCCCGAGAAATCGCAAATATGGGGAAACAGTCCGTCATGAGCTTTTCTAAATACGGTGGTGGTTGCCCACCATATGATCAACAACTCCTATCCTTTCCCATCGCAAACACAAGCGACATGGAGCTTGTCCACAATTCCATCCCTCATCGAGATTTCCGATTTCCATCCTCCCATCGAGATCACTATTTCCCCATATCGAGCCCAAAAAACAATTCGTCATCGCATTGCCAAGCTAACTTTTCCTTCTCTGGCACCAACACAAATGCCTGCGCTGCAATCTACTATCCCAGTATTTATCGTAGAAATAAAACTTGAGTTTTCTTTCGTGCCCGGAAAAGTCCAGGAGATTTGCTGACACAGAGAGGAATCATGCAGCTGACGTCACTCTGGCGTTCTTCCATAGTTCCAAAGGCCTGCACTCAATCGCTCACTCACACACACACACACACACACAAGTCGAAGTTGGCAGTTGGCAGCACATCTGCACGGCGGTACATATTGCAATACCTAAAATACTAACACTGCCGGCAGACCTTGAGCTAAGCAGTTGCGTATTAATCCGCCCTCGCCAGCAGCAGTCGGGGCAAGAGTGCACAAAAGGATTTGTGCGTATGTCGCAAAGTTATAGCCGTTCCAGAATGCTATCACTCAGCGCTATCCATCTCTAAACTGCATACTCTAGCTTGTCTAGTATGTGCTCTTTAGGTCTTATTGTGTAAGCCCGCAGCGAGTCTTCGGCTAGCAGACAGACCTAAGCCGTGACATTTTTTGTTGTTTGTGCCACTCGAACCACTCTCTCTCCTTCTCACCGACATTGAATTCAGCCCCACTTTCCATATTTCGATTCCGGCTGGCCAATGAGTGGATAGCCACCCCTCTCCTCCCACACCCCTCTTTCCTTTCGTAGATGCGGCCAAGCATAAATCATAGTTAATAAAAACCTGCTCCCACTATGGCTTCACTGAAAGACATGGAGGACGCTGCATGCAATGATCGGCTATAAAATCCCCCTTGGAGGCCGCCTCCACCGCAACCATATCTCCCCTCGATCCAACTCGATCGCAGTCAAATAACATGACCTAACGTTGGTTGAGGGATCTGAAGGCATTAGGGCCTGGAGGTATAATCTCATCTCGATCACGAACTACAGACATGTACCATGCGTGCTTGTGATTTAGGGCCGCCTGTCGACTTTTTTTCTCTTTTCTTGTTTTCCTCCATATCTAACGGTTCGCACAATCTCTAGAGTCGGGCGAAACCGCAGAGATCGAGCAATAACCGACCGTTGCTATACACCCACGCACCACGAGGGCTTCTAGAAACGCCACCGCACCACAAACCCCGGAAATGAAGATGCGTAGTGAGATTTTCTCTGCTTGAAAAGGTCCATCCGGAATCCAGACCACAGATGGAAAAGTCCAGACAGCTCTGGCCTCCCCTCAGCCTTGGCGGGTTGCATCACAGTTCTAGACCGCCACCGACCGTACAAGCCTCTGCGTCCGACCCTTTTTTTTAACATTTTGACGGGCTCACTATCTGCCGTCGCCTGCCATCCCGGATGGAAAGGCGGCTTGCCTAGTTGGATGGCATTTTACAAGATAGATGCAGATATCTGTGTTGCTCCGCATGGCCCATGGGGCACCGTACCCCTCCTGACCTGTCAATTTTGCCCCTCATTGGTCACTTTTCCAGAGAACACCATGACTACAAACCAATATCTTTAGGGAATTTTAGATCGCCGACACGTGGAGTATTCGTGGCTTGATTTTTTGCGTATTTTCTTGATGCTAATTTCTTTTCCCCTGGTTTCACTGCTTTGTGCTCCCTGGCGGGTCTAACGTTTGCGGTCGGCAGGTACAACGCTATTATTTATCTCAGAAAGCTGTATATATCTGAGCGGAGATGCCGACTTTGGTAAGAATGGTCTGGCACGAGCTGCAGTCTCTTGTGCAATAGACACACGGTGTACGGAGTCTAGATTTCCCCGTGCTCTAGAAGGTCCGAGTCCATCCGCCAAGCATATACATAGTAGTAAGTAAGGCGGAAGGGGCGTCTGGGGCTTCGTACATGGGTACAGCATGCATGCACATCTACCGGTAACTTTGCACCGTTCTAGATTTTTGGCTCTTTTTTCTCGTCCCGTGCCATCGTTTCATCGTGGCGTCATCAGCCTCCCTCGTCGCTTGGCGACTCAGAGAGAGCAAACTTTTCCAGGTCATGCACGCCCTACACGTCAGTGCGAACCATGATCAAGGTTCTTCCTCGGTTAAGGTTGCGAGAGATGGTATATCCATAGATACGATTCGAAGCCAGCATTGGGAGATTTATTTTTGTTGGAGTGATGGGTGGGCAGTAGAGTACCGGATACACCCCCTAATGAGGCCCCAGGGAAGGGTTTGAATCCAAAGGTTTCTCAAGTACATATACCCCCTCCCCCCCCATCCACCAGCTGTATTTCCAACAAATTCTTGCGGTTCAGCCCCGCCGCTCCCGGGCAACACAGCCATAGTTCTGGTGCTGTACGGCTGCTATGGCTGCAAGAGTCAATAGTGAACGCGGACGTGGTGGGGAGACAACAACGATTGATTATCGCGCTCCTAGGCGGTAATCACCGCTCCACGTGCCGAGGCCATGTGTGATGACGCCTCTCCAACTATCAACCGCAGTTGATAACTCAGCGTGGGCACAATAGAGTTGCACTAGCATTTGCACCAGTTGGACATCCGCTCGGATATTGTTTGAGAAGTAA
This sequence comes from Zalerion maritima, assembly GCA_022664585.2. Classification (NCBI taxonomy): domain Eukaryota; kingdom Fungi; phylum Ascomycota; class Sordariomycetes; order Lulworthiales; family Lulworthiaceae; genus Zalerion; species Zalerion maritima. The sequence continues at coordinate 67,782 of JAKWBI020000033.1, forward strand.
ACCTGTGTCCGCTTCTCAGCTTTACCTTGTACAGTGGAACCTTGCTCCTTTTTCTTTTCGGATTCTTTTCGTATCTCCCCCATTTCATCTAGATGCATTCGAGCTTTGCGGTGAAGCCAGACACAATGTCGAAGAAGCAAAGCTCTCCTACCCCAAGACCGTCCGCAGCTAGGTTATATACGTATGGCTTGGTGACTCGTCACGAGAATAGCGCAACCACGCACTACTAGACGCAAGACAACATGAGGGGGGTGCGGACGAGTCAGACGAAGCCATTGGTGGGGTCGTATACTAATCATCAGGGTATTTTGTCTCTCGGGATCTCAGCTCGAACCCTTTTCTTTACCTCACAGTTACGGGTAATGCTCAGTCAATGAGCTTGGTCCAGACGGATGGACAGCAAGCATGGAATCCATGTGTCACTAGGAGAAGTATGATGTCGTGAACTCTTGGCACTGCTTCTTGTTCGGAGTTGTCAAGGTTGTCGACTTGCTCATTCGCAGCTTTCTCCCCGCAAGGGACAAGCAGGAGTCGTTAATATTATCCAAATCGCAAACCTATAGTGGCCGAGCTGTCTTGGTGCCAGCCAGGTGAAGGCCTGACTGGGCCTTGTGCCTCTCGTACGTTGAACGATGGCAATAGGGTCTCTTGCACACGATTCGTAGACATCACTGCGCAACCGACGGGAGGGCAAAGTTCGTGCTCGTGAGCAGGTTGATGGATGCCCATGTTCTTGTGTATCGGAGTTACAAAAATCGCGACCATGCCCACGACCTGAACCGGGGCGAATATAGCCGAGCCCTTTGGCAAAACCCCGTTTGGGGGGGTGACGTGACCGCGACCAGTGGCGAAGGCTTTTGTGTAAGAATTTAAAACAAGTACCGCCATGCCAGCCACCGACTCTAATAGTTGTCGGCTACCTAGCTAGAAACCCCGTGGCCAGCCCAATGCCGAAACCAAAGTCTCACAGCTGAACGAGCTTGGTGGCTTGCCGGTGTTGCGTCTCTGTCTTTAATGAGTAAGCCGAATTGCTTGACCTTGGGCCCGCTCTACCCAACGCTTCCCAGAGAGAAAAACGACGCATGTAGATGGCGCAGATATGCTGAATGCGAAGTTTTGGGAGGTTCGCATCCACCCAAATCTACAATTTTGAGCCACTCCACCACAGCACCCCCAAAGAAGTCTCCCAGATATTGTTTTTTGGCACGAGGTTCTGCATGCCACCACGTATTGATGTCCATGCGGCCATGAAACGCATCAAGCTAACCTCGTGTGTGAGCCAAGTAGGGAGAGAGGCGAGGAAGGCGGAGGGAGGCTGTGGATATAACTACCTGCCCAGAGGAAGAGCAAGAGGAGAGCGCCGTTCTACAAGATCACGGCTTCTCGGGGATGTCTTTGCCATTGTCTACACTTGCACCAAACTTGCGCATGCTTAGCGGCGGATGAATCGTGCACCACGTCCCAAACATGACAATGGATCTCAACAGACACAGTGCTGCGAACAATAGATCCGGAAGGTCGGTGTCTGTGAGCTCCCTAGTTCACGACGGAGCAGAAGTCCCGATGACAGCTTGGCATAAGCATGACTTTCATGATCAAATCGTCCAATATACTGAGCCCTCTGCTTGGAATCTGTGATGTGGGTTTAGTTTTGCCCTCAAGAACTTTCACTCTGAGCACCTACCTACCTACCTATGTAGATACCTATGCTCGAGGTCCCCCTCTGTCTTCCCTAGCACATAATGGCGCGAATAGAGTCTAGGTAGATAGGTAGTACGGACAAGTCCAAACGCAATCCCAATTTACGGGAAATTTGACAGAATTTTTTTTTTTTTAAATTGGCCATATAGGCTCTGCGCTGACATTTTTACGTCCTTGTCTACACGTTTACCTGCCTATCTATGTAGGTACGTGCTTACATAGGTTCTACGGACATGCGATGGGATAAAACATGGAACAAGACCTGAAACTATCTACCGTTCTTGTATCTTTTGGTTTGAATCATCTGCCCTGCTGTATGCAGCGGAAACTTTTGCATAAAAATGAAGATGAAGTTAGAAGCAAATCTGGGAATGTGAGGATGGATAATGGAGATAGCGGAGATGATGAAAATGAAAAAGAAGAGATGGCGAGAGAACACCCCAAAGGAGATTAGAAGGAGATTAAAAATATACTGGCATTGGAAATAAGAATGGTGAATGAGAAGGCAAACAATTGAGTGGATAATAGAGTAAAGGGAAAAGTAGAAGGTGTAGATGGAGCAAGCAGGAATGGAAATGAGAAGTTGAAGGATATAAGAAAATAGATGGAACAAAATATTAGAGTAAAAAATAGCAGAGGGGGAGGAGAGAGCAGTGGGGTAGACTATGATAGACGGTAATGTCAATTGTGAAATAAATAATATAATATTTTTTAAGCTACATACGTACCCTTCATATGGACAGCTAAGAAACTTGGGACGTGACCCCCTTTGAGCCTTACTTGTACTAATAATGCCTCTTTACTTATGTTTAAGGTAAGGAGGCAAACAAAGTGATATAAAGATAGTTGTGTATATTGTTTTTCGTATTATCTCCACTTTACCGCAGACAGTGTGAAAAGTTTGTTGCGCGATTTGAAACAGATTAGTCAATGTGCCATGCCTAGTACCAAGAGGTACGCCATGAATGTGTATGCTCGGGCTCTTTGCATGCAGCGCAGGCTATGAATGCCGACATCAACCCTAACATAAGAAAACTCGCGTGTTGTCATGTGTCTGACGCAAGGCATCAAATCCAGCAAGCATTACGGGAAACTCTAACTACAACTACAGAAAGGCTATGATGATCTGGGTAAATTTCAGGACCTGCGCAAAACACTAATTATGTTGCAATTTCTCGACTAAACATGCCAGTAAAACTCGCGCTCGATTGTTAGTAATAGCTGTATTTGCCCAGCACACTCGAAAGCTCCTGACTATGTAGGTGGGTCTCAGAAACGAGATCCCTCCCGCTAGACTAGTGTAGACATCATACAGAGAAGAAGAGCCTACCGCCTGCAGGTAACAGATATTCGTATAGGAGCCTAATGATTGCTTGGCATCGCTTCAAAAGAGAACTGTAGGAGAAATCGGAGGGAAAGAAGAAAGAAAAAGCTGAAGCACTCTCCCTCCCTCCAAAACACGTGAGCACTGTACACAGTTGGTGAAGCGGGAATAATCGCAACCAAAAACCCAATGATGAAAAAACGCCAAGCAACCTCAAACTCCAATTACCCGTGGCCTTCCACTCTCCTCCCACCCCCCCCCCCCCCCCCGGCTAGTTAGAAGACCAGCGGAATCGAAGAAAAATTCCGGAAAGAGAAAAATTCTCGAAGAACCCACAATGGGCAGTGTTTGGGTATCACAGTACTTGGACATTCCGACGTATCGTGAGTATCTAAAGCATACCCGACACGTGATAGATGAGAAGTGTGTTGGTTGTTAGGACAAAATGCGGACGTCTTTGATTCGATGGTCCGGCAGGCTAAATCGCCAGTCTCTCGGGGCGAGATCTCATAGATAACGGTGACTGACGCTTTAAACGACTATGTAGCACTAGAACGGTGGTAGAAGTCGCATATTTGTCAAGTCTCCGTAGATCAACTGGGCATGCGTGAGGTGACCGTGATTGATCGAAATTTGGGTGAATCCGGCAGAAGAGTCTAGAGATGATGGCTCAGAGGCACCTCAACTGCTATGTGCCCGTAATAGATGCTGTAGAGCGAAAAAAAGAAGAAGAAAAGGGTTAGCCGACAGCTTCAGACTTCTTACAGGTGCAATCAATTTCAGATGCTTGAACGTGCCCTTTGGTGGCGGTTCACGGGATCTTCAGCGTCTGCAGTTTCCGGGCCGGGGCTCTCGACGAGCGAGCCTGCCCCGATAGGCTCCTTAGACGTGAAAGATCTACCCTCCAGAGCCGGTCGCATCTTGGACGACCCAGGATACAGTGAACCATTGTTACTGTCAATAGACTTGCTGGGTGCAGCCGACGCCTGTCCCGCCTCCTTCTTCGCCTGAATCTGGGCAAGTTCACGCTGTCGGTTCTTTTCCAACACACCTGGGCTTAGAGTTGCGCATTTGAGGATCGTTTGGATCAAGTGATTTTGCTGGAGGGGCTTGGAGAGGTACTCATCCATCTGGGCCTGGATGCACCGCTCGCGATCACCCATCATCGCATGCGCAGTGAGAGCAATGATAGGCGTCGGGGGGACATTCTTGTTTCGTTCGTACTCGCGTATAAGACTTGTTGCCTCGAAGCCGCCCTGTATTCAAAGTCAGAACCGTGCTTTTCTAATTTGGAGAGATTGAAACCTGTATCGCTCCGCCGTGGTGACCACAACTTACCATTGTTGGCATTTGAACATCCATGAGGATGACATCGTACTTCTTCTTCTTAATAGCATCTACGGCTTCAGCACCATTCGGCACGACCGTGACACCGTGGTGATACTTCTCTAGAATCTTGACAGCCAATCTTTGGTTAACCTTGTTGTCTTCGGCTAGGAGAATGTCGAAGCTTTTGGTGTTATCAGTGAGAGATGGGGTTGCGCGGTTCTCCAGCGCCGGAATCATGCCATTCCCAAGATCGATGGCCCGGCAGGGAGTAGTCATGTACGACGTGATGCCCAGGTCCAGGCACGACTTGAGGCTAACATGTACGATGGGAGCGAGTAGGACAATCGGGAGGAACTTGAAGTCATCCGTGGACCGTATCCTCCTGGCCGTATCGATGGAATCGACAATGATCACATCGTACGGCTGATTCTTGGCACCATCCTTGGCCAGGATAAGGCTCTTCTCCGAGTCAACCACCACCGGCTTGAGGGAGATTTCCTTGAGCATGACGATAATCTCCTGGCTGTGGCCAGTCTTACCCTGGTCGACAAAGAGGACCTGGTGGTTGTGGTAGGGCTTGAGCTGTTTCTCGATAAGCTTGATGCCACCGGGGGCGAGGCGAACGATGCAGGTGAAAACAAAGACGCTTCCCTTTCCATACTCGCTCTCGACCCAGACGTCACCTCCCATCAGCGTGACGAGCCTCTTGGAGATGGACAGACCCAGGCCGGTGCCACCAAACTTGCGAGTCATCGAACCATCGGCCTGCTGGAATGTGTCGAAAATAAGCGTAAGCTTGTCCTTTTCGATGCCGATGCCCGTGTCCTCGACCGTGAACTTGATCGCGTACTCGTTCTCGCCGTGAGGCCACTCCTCTGCCTTCTGGATAGTAAGGCTGACGGAACCGTGCTCGGTAAATTTGATAGCGTTGCCGACCAGGTTGAGGATGATTTGCTTCAGGCGGAACGAATCGCCAATAACGTGGTCAGGCACCGAGCTGTCGACCCTGTATGTAAGATCAAGGAACTTCTCGTTCGCCTTGACTGCCAGTGTCTTCAAGGCGTTGAAAACAGTGCCGCGGAGAGTGTACGGGATCTCTTCGATCACCATTCTCCTAGCTTCAATCTTGGACAGATCCAAGATGTCGTCGATAATTGTCAACAAGCTGTTGGCAAGGTCGTTCACGGTTCCCAGCATCTCTCGTTGATACTGAGTAAGCTTGGTGTCTAGCGTGAGCTGTGTCATGCCTATGATTCCGTTCATCGGCGTGCGAATCTCGTGCGACATGTTCGCCAAAAACTCCGACTTCGTCTTGTTCGCCAACTCTGCCGCCTCCCTGGCCTGCGTGTTTCGCTGGAAGCTGTCACGCAGCTCGTAGACCATCTGGTTGATCTTTCGTTTCAATTCATCCATTTCGCCCGACGCCTCTACTTCGACAATCTTTGTGAAGTCTCCGTCTGTTGCAGCGTTTGTGATATCGCCAAAGGCTCTTACTTGCGCCGTCTACGGAGTGTTAGTAACTTGCCAGTGTCCCCGTTTATGGTCAAGCAGTAACTCACCAAGTTATTAGCCATCGTATTCACGTCGGTCGTAATCTCCTTCCATCTGCCCTTGAGACCGGCGACATCGGCCTGCCCGCCAAGCTTTCCGACCACACCGACGTCTTTAGCAACTCTCTGCACTTCATTGCAGAATATGGACAATCGGTCAACCATGTTGTTGATGGTTTCCTTCAGGAGGAGAATCTCGCCCTTGGCCTCAACCTCGATCTTTCGGCTCATGTCTCCATTCGCAATTGCCTGCGTGACCGTAGATATACCGCGGACCTAGAACCGGACGACGTCAACTTCAATGCTAGGGCAAAAGAACGGCTTTGCTTCCTCAGCGCTGTGCTGGTACCTACCTGTGATGTGAGATTTGTTGCCATCGTATTCACATTCTCTGTCAAGTCCTTCCATTTGCCCTCGACGTTATCGACTTGAGCCTGCCCACCCAACGTTCCATCTGTGCCGACCTCCCTGGCCACCTTGCTGACTTCAAACGCGAAGGTACTGAGACGGTCAACCATGGTGTTGATGGTGTTTTTGAGATCTAGAATTTCGCCTTTCACTTCCACACCAATCTTCTTCGTGAGATCGCCCCTAGCGACGGCAGTCGTAACTTTGGCAATTTCTCGCACTTGAGTGGTCAGATTCATGGCCATTCCGTTGACATTCTCCGTCAGGTCCCTCCATGTGCCTTCAACATCATGAACAGTGGCCTGACCACCCAAGCGCCCTTCAGTCCCGACTTCTCTCGCAATCTTCGTGACTTCCCTGGCAAACTGCTGGAGCTGGTCCACCATGGAGTTTATCGTCGACTTGAGCTCGAATATTTCTCCCTTGCAATCGGCCTGCACCTTCTGCGTGAGATCACCCTTGGCGACGGCTGTAGTGACTTTGATGATGTCCCGGACTTGAGTAGTAAGATTGTCTGCCATAGCGTTCACGTTGACGGTTAAATCATTCCACATGCCTTTGACACCTTCGACGTCGGCTTGGCCTCCGAGTATGCCTTCGGTTCCGACATCCCTAGCGACACGAGTGACTTCCGAGGCAAATGTACGAAGTTGGTCTACCATGGTGTTGATCGTCTGTTGGAGTTGGAGAATCTCGCCCTTGGCGGGCCTCTCGATCTTCTTGGTGAGATCACCATATGCCACAGCAGTTGTAACGGATGCGATTTCGCGGACTGTTTCGGGATCGTGTGAGACATGTTCAGAAAAGCCAGGTCATACAAGAGTGGGAAGGTGTCTTACCTTGATCGGTTAGATTTTGAGCCATAACGTTTACTACGCGAAAGATCGGTCAGTTAGAAAGAGCCCTGCTATATGCAGTCGGTTCAAAAGGAGAGGGAACGCTTGCCATTGTCGGTGAGTTCTTTCCAGGTGCCATCGACGCCTTCGATTCGAGCCTGACCGCCGAGGATGCCCTCGGTGCCGACTTCTCTGGCGACGCGGGATACCTCGCTGGAGAATACCTGGAGTTGGTCCATCATGGTGTTGATCGTACGCTTGAAGGTCGTGATTTCGGGGTCCATTTCCACAGAGTTCATCTTAGCCTTCTTTGACAAGTCGCCGCGGGCAACGGCCGTCACAATTTCACCAATCTCCCGGAGAGCCTTCTGGAAGGCCTCGTTGGCCTTTTGGTGCTTGCGGAGCTCCCTAGTTAGTGTCGTTACGTTGGTGTCCATCTCAAGCACTCGAAGGGCCTTTTCTTGCACCTTCTTCTGCTCAAGCAACTGTTGGTTCACACTGGAGAGCTCGACACGCTGCTCATCGAGCAGCTTGGACTGCCCATCGATATGCGATTTGAGTCCCTGGAGAGCTTCGGCTGTGATGTCTGGCCCAATCTTGAAGATTGACTCTTCAAGTTCGGGGGACTTGGGCTCCGAAGTGGGAGATTCCTTCCCAGTCTTGGAAGCAACCGCACTGCCATCTTCATTGGAGGCGGTGGTCTCACCCGGTGTATCGGGGAAGGTGGTGTCTCCTCGGGTATTGGCTCTGTTCTCAAGATCGCAAATGCGTCGGTTCAATCGATCGAGCTCCTGCTCGAGAAGGGCCTTGGCAAAGGTATCCTCTCCCGGTAGCTCAATCTTGACCTGGGCGGTGGAGGAGTCAGCTGACTCGCTGGTTGCCATGGAGCGGACAATTGATACGAGGGCAGCGAGAGTCTGCTCGTCGGCATAGTGCTCACTGAGGTCGGCCATGGTGGGTGGTGTAGGCATGGTGAATCGCGGGGGTTAGCCCAATATTGAGGATGGCGAATGTCTTTTAGCCGGATATTCACGACAAAAAAGGCGAAGGAAACGGCAAGAGGCGCAATAGCGCCGAGATCATGGACGGGTTCTGTAGCTTTTAAGATAGATAACCCGATGTTAGTTAATCTCTTTAGATATGCAAGCGAAGAATGTTGTCCGTTGCTGCAAAGGAGCGGGATACAATGTGTGGGGATGGTAGCGGCGTCAGCAACCTAGGGTGGTGATTGTGATGAAGAAGAAGAAGTGGCAACCAATGGATGTGAGCAAGGGTTTCTTGGAGGGCACCCATGAAGATCGAATTGGATGGATGGTAACAAAGGCGATTCAAAGGCTTGGATACCACAGCAAGTGCTCTTCTCAAGACTTCAAGCAGGGTAGTACTAGCGGGTCGTCCAAACGGGGCGCCGATTGTGGGAACCTGCGGGAGGGGTAGGAAGGAGTGTTGGTGTTTTTGAACAAGCTAGGAGAAAGAAGTCGGACCGGGGGGTGGTAGGGAGGTGGTTTCCTCAACCGAACCACCGCTGTTCTTGACGGTGTGGCAGAACCGGAAAGAGCGAATGAACACAGCATGCACTTGATGGAATGAAGTGAATATCGCGACACACAAAACGGGGCTGCTACGTGAGGCAACTTACAGTATCATGGGGCACCTGTGACGAGTAGCCGTCTCACGGGTAGAGGCAGGACAAGGCAACCACACAAGAGGAAATATAGTAGGGAGGAGGGAGAGATGAATGAGCAGACAAGATCGTCTTTTAGGAGGGGAAACGAGAGGGGATTGAGCCACCTCCTTTGAAGGCGACTCGACGCAGAGCCACGAGGCGCAAAAACAAAATAATAATAAAGTAAAGGGTAGCGAAAGGAAGTATAGGGTGGATATGGATAAAATATGAATAAACTAGAATAAATTAGAATGGAAGCGATTACCTATGCAAAGTACCAAATGGGTGGCTAGGTACGAAGGGTATATACACGCAGTAATGCGCGGGAGGATGGAGAGAGTAGGTAGATTGAGGTGAGGAAAAAAAAAAAAAGAAAAAAAAAAGAAAAGAGGCAGCTCGAACCTATGGGCCCCCTCGTTCTGTGCTTGGCGGCGAACAGAATTGGACTTTCTAGTGCTAGAATAATATGATTGATTTGGTTCTCAGCCGAACTTGGGGCGCTCGCGCATCGAACGGGATGAATGGCACGAAATCCTCGTATCTTTTTCAAGTTCCCGCAAGGAAAAGAAAAAGGGTTAGGGTTAGGGATTGATAATGGGTTGGCCCTGTGAGTTCAGAAGGTGCATTGGTGAGTTCGTCTATCATTACTCTTCCCTGCTGGCTGCAGTTCGGCAAAGGGGGTTGTGAAAGTGTGAAATGCGAGATAAGGTGGGAACACAGGATGGAATGGTTATTGTTTGAGAGGTTCGAGTACATCTATGCCAGGTACCGACTAACAATTACAAGTCGGAACAATGGCGCTTCGACACCACAGAAGACGAATTGCGTGCACTGCCCTTCCCCTATTATTGAACGTCTTCTTCTTTGTACCGGCAAACGTCCTACAATTCGCGGTCCCGAGTAGCGCGAAGCTTGTGATGTTATAGAATAACGCTGATACTATACATACCTTTGCGAGATGCCGTGGGTTCCTGACCGGGCTCCCTTTTCAATCCAGAACAGCTGCAATATAGCGCCTTTGGCTTGGAATTGTGGCGGTCTCAGGCACAAAGTATGAATCGTAGGTCGGCGACGTCTGCTGACTGTTGCTTGAAAGGGGAGGCGGCCAGAGCGACGGTCGGGTTATGGACGACGGGAGGTTGAAGGGTGGAAGCAGAAGAGTGCTTGTTGATAATCGCTTTGTGGCCAGCAGTCAAAAGACATTTGGCGGGTCAGATTAGTGAATGGGTGGCCGACGCAATACTCAAGAGGCGGGGATCCCAGTCTGGGACCCCATGTATACAGTGCTTTTAAAACCGTGCTTCTCACCTCGCTGGAGTGGTTCCTGTTGCTTGCTCGAAAGATCGTTCACATGGCCATCCATATCCTATCAATGCTTTGGAGAAGTACATGCGTCTCAAGGACACCTGGACATGGACCACAATTATATTGCTTTACTTCGTACACACACACATATATACGACGAAATGATTAAATACTTAGTAAAACATGAAGGCATGTACTTAGCTCCTGCTGCTTAGGGCTGCTAGGTCTGTAGTAGAAGTTCCCCGGCATCTTACACATAAGAAATGACCAAAGATTCTATGTAGCTAGTATAATAGTACCTAATCCGTGTTCAAGTGAAATTTTCGAACATCTCGCTCGGCACCTTCCAAGGCTGTGACAAAATCAAGGTTTGTTGCTACCTGTCCGTGTGCCAAGATATGGCGGTGCCAAGCATGCACCCACGCACGAAAGAATGGCGAATATCCCCTGCAAGATAGGGCCAGGTGCGGCGCAGGCTTGGCATTCCGAGCCCCTCATTCTGTTCATTCAGGCCAGAAAGCCCCTGCGCAAGTAATGGCATAGCGGCAAAGCCTATTGTCGTGAGAACTTAAAGTTGAAGGACGTGGAATATGAATATTGACAGGAGACGGGTCCCTATGTCCCTCAAATATATGGCTGCGGGTATCGAAGCGAGACATCAAGAACTGATGGGGGGGGGCGGCTGGAGCTTAGACAAACTTGTCTCTTCGATGGCTGACAGTCGTGTACTATTGTGAACGGCTCCCATGCTGAGGAAATATGTGACTTTGATATGTATATTCGTATAGTTAGATCCTAGAGCTATCCGGAGCGTATTATAGTCTGAGTACGTACCTTCCATAGACTTGCTTTGTACTATGTAAGGGAAGCATATTCCCCTATTCAACGCTGAGGCCCTCCCACCGACCATTATTTTTCTCGATCATTGGCGGTTGCGATATGAACCGCTAGCAAAGTGTCGTCGGTCGACGGGTACACACGTATGGTGTCCACACAAAACCAGACCCATCCATTGAGAAGGACAGAGGAATTTATATAGGGGACAGGGATAGCGATGCGGGCGATTTACCGCGGGCCAGTGGTGAGGCAGCTCCCTGGTTGGCCGTCGCCACCGACGTCATGGCTTGTTTTCATCCCCTGCCGGGTGTGCGAGACATTGTATTCCGTGTGTGCGGGGCAAGACTGTCACGGTGCGAAAGCCCAAACAAGCGACCCTCAGCACCTACTATAGCACCTCTCATTTTCCGGCATGGTCAGGTGGATAATATCCTTCTACATAGGCTCATTTGCATAAAGATCGACCTGTTGCTTCCTTTCCATGGCGGTTAACCATGCCGAAGACCAGGGGTGGGTTTTGCTCTCTTTACCTACTATGGCCAACCTGGCAGCCTGGGTAATGAGGTGTGTGATTCTGCCACTTGGGCAGATTGGGCGACGTGGAATACGGGCTCGTATGGATGGATTTCCCTTCGAATTGTTGAACGGAGCGCAAGGGGGTGCTGGAGCCGTTCCAGCTCTGTCGCGTCTCGGGAAGCCGGCATCGTCTCCACCCCCAACGATCGTGGCGTCCGGTGGTGCATACATACATTCATGTCCAACACACTTGGTGGTTCTTGGTCACATGTCCTCCCTCCTTATTTATCTCGCATTACGATGGCGACTGGACTTGTAGAGACTGCTGGCTGTACATTTTCTTCACAGTATCGCAGTCGTACGCCAGTGGTAATTCGGTGCTCTTGATCCATTCCGAAGCCCTTCAACTTCCGCTCTACAAGATGCTAGAAGGAAAGCTATCAAGCAATGGTGGTGGGTAGGTGTCAAGAGGCCTAACGTAGTGTTTTCCCTCCATCCTTCCATCCATATTTTGCGAGTTTTGAAGTTAGTAGACTCGAGGCAAGCATTTCCTAGCAAGCAATTACTGGCAAGCAAAACTTTGTACAGATTTAACGACATACCATCCGCCTTCAGACTGCCCTGGATCGCTCCTGATGTTATGTGGTATTAACGGGAAGTACATCCATACCAGGTGCACCTAATATGTAAGGATGGCGAAAACGCTTTTAGGTCCCGGCACGCGGCAGGTTGAGGCTCAATTGGCTTTCCACCGGCAGTACGGTTTGACGCGGTTCAAGAATGCCGATGAGAAAGGACGATGGATGGATGATGAGATCCATCAATGGCACCTGAGCCGAGACGCACGGTCCATGTTATTACAACATGCATCCATGCCCGCGGGCTGCAAACTCATGGCAGATCGCATTCCGCCACGGAAAGGACATCACAATTTTCCCCCCCTCCAAAGTCGTGATGTTTTGGGGAACATCCGCAACATCCCAATTCCACCACAGTTTCTGGCCGGGCAACCCTAAACCACGTTAATTTCCTTTGGGAACCATTGCGGCTCCTTGCCCAGACCGTATTGAAACCTGGACTCTTTCCACATCGTGGGAGTGCCCTTTCATTGTGCCCAGAATCCTAACATCAGCACTCCTTGAATCGCTCGTTCTCCCTCCAAAGAAACCGGTCCTTATCTTACGCCAGCTTTTCTTCCATCCGCCCACGACCTCTGGGGCTTCAATTGCATTGCCGAACATCCCAGCAATGGTCAAGACGTTAGTAGCTGCTGGCGTAAGGACGTGTTTAAGGCCCCGTCGCTCACACGTCTCTCCTTGTAATGCTCACCATGCCTACCTACCTACCTAGCCTGTCGTCCTCTCAGCCCTATACTAATCCCTGGTCTCCATCCCCCCGAAAGTAGTCCTCCTCACCGATCCCCGCTCCAACCTACGCCCAAGCAATCGGCCAAATAAAAGGTCACCATCCTTCCAATATCGAGCCTACTCCGCCGATCCCGCTACCCCCGCTTTCTCATACAGCGTCGCGGCTTCTTTTGTCGGCAAAGACCGCCCCTTTATTCCTTCGTCCCACGTCTTCCACTTCAATCCATACACCCGAATACCCCCGGCCGGTGACAGGCTCTCTGATCCCCGTGTAGACTCTGGCCACGATGCCTTCTTCGTTAGTCGTGTGGGGGGCAGTGGTGCCATTGCCATAGGCGTCGCAGATGGCGTCGGTGGATGGGTAGATTCCGGCGTCGACCCCGCCGACTTTAGCCACACTTTCTGCGACTACATGGCCCGCACCGCCTATCTGTACGAGTCTCCGATGCCTCCGGACGGCGACTCTTCGGGCACGACGCTGAATGCTCGGTACTTGATGCAGATGGGCTACGACCTAGTGAGCAAGGACAAGAACATACATGCAGGAGGGAGCACTGCTTGCGTTGCTGTCGCCTCGCCGGATGGGTCGCTGGATGTCGCGAACTTAGGGGACAGCGGTTATGTGGCTCTGAGGGCCAATGCCGTGCATGCGTACAGTGTGCCCCAAACACACTCTTTCAACACCCCTTTCCAACTATCAGTGATACCTCACTCCATCTTGCGACGAGCGGCCCTCTTCGGGAACAACATGCTTCTGGATCGGCCCAAGGACTCGGATGTTACGTCCATCAACCTGCGCCACGGGGATGTCTTGGTGTTCGCTTCGGACGGCGTGTGGGACAATTTGTTCAACCACGACATTTTGCGAATCGTGAGCCGGCTGATGACCGATGTTGGAGCGTGGAGGAACGGCTCCTCGGGGATCACCGTTGCCAGGAACCTAGATGCTTTCACCGGAGTCGAGGTACTCAACGAGCAGGCTGCTGCAAAGGCGGGGGCCAACGCAAAGCGTAGCCAGGGCGAAGGGACAGCGTCGTCTCCAAGTACCAGAGTGTCGGGCGGTATACGAACTCTCCAGAGTGCCCTTGCGGTGGAGATCACGGCGGCCGCAAAAGCAGCCAGCCTCAACGCTAGAGTTGATGGGCCCTTTGCAAAGACACTGAAGCAGTACTACCCGAACGAGAAGTGGAATGGCGGGAAAGTAGATGATATCTGCGTTGTCGTCGCTATCGTCACAGAGCAACTCCGAGATACGGCATCTGCGGATGATGGGTATTAGAAGGGGTCTAGTAAGCCACAAGTGGAAGCATTTCCGGGCATAAAAGGGTGTATATAGGATTTGCGTGAAGCTGCAGAGCTGTCTTTCTTCTCTCTTTTGCTACTCGTTATTAGTTACGCCCATGAAGGCTGAGATGGCGTTTTGGTTATGTTTCCCCCCTTTTTGTTACAATGCACGGGATAGATAGGGAGGCCATTTAGAGTAGACCCGAAGTTTATGCCAGCATAAGTTTACGCCTTGGGACCGAGCCTGATGGGATATTTATGGGCAGGATACCAGGTCCGTTTCCATGAATATGAGGGCATGAAGCTGATTCTCCAGGGCACAGGAGGTAAAGGCTGAAGGGGAGTGATGAAAGTAATATGCCCAGAGCAATAAAGAAAATTATATCATGTCTATTCTAGTTCTGCTTGGTACCGGGTAGTGATGAGGCCCGAGTCTATATTCTTCTACTCATCGCGTAGCGCCTCTAACGGAAGGTTCCCACGCAAGGTGGAAGTAAAAACGTAAAAGCACAGCCCGCATGAAACCCGTAAGCCATAACTCGTAATTTCGAATACAACAAAACTCCTTCGCGACTCCATACAATGACTAAGCGGTGCTCGAATCAAATAGCCAGCCCGCTTTCCCACCACCGACCCCCCTTCCACAGATATGGCAGCTGTCCCCACCGGTGCCTCCACGCCCTATCCCCCGGATGGCCAAATCCCAGCGCCCTGAGCGGGGAGAACGGCACCGGCTCGTATAGCCATATCCCGCTCTCGGAGAAGTCATCCGCGAGCGGCGCGGCGGTCCAGTACGTCCAGCCGACGGCGAACGCCACGTTTGCCGCCTTCCTCACGAAGCGGGGGAAGCTCCTTGGCGCCACGACGGGCCGCAGGAGCCCGGCGAGCGCCGTCTGCACCACCATGCCCACGGCGCTGGCGAGGAAGAACGCGGGAGCCTTCCAGGCGGTGGTCTCGCGCACGGCGGTGTAGCTGCCCGCGGCGTGGAGGAGGCCGGAGACGCCGAGGGCGACGAAGAGGGCCGTCGCGCGCACGAGCTGGGAGGAAGCCGACCTCTTCTTGAGGTTTTCGGCCCCCCCGCCGAAGAACCACTGCAAGGGCGCCGTGAAACTGTGGCGGAAGGTCTGGTGCCAGAACCCGCCCCAGAAGCCGAGGAGCCCGCGGTCGAGGATGCTCTGAGCGGAGCCGTACACGCTGGGGTATTGCCAGAGCTCGGCCTGCGTGGGACCGAGGAGCCAGGGCGTGGCGAGTAGCTGGACGGTCTCGTGCAGGGAGAACATGAGGAGGAGGGCGGACCAGACTCCTACCATGACGAGGAAGTAGCGGTATAGGCACAGGAGGCTGTAGGGCATGGAGAGGAGGAAAGGGGAGAGTGCCGGGTGCGACTGGTCCGGGTCGCCGAGGATGAAGTATGGGTCCTTCATCATGAGGACGGCGAGGAAGTCGAGACAGAGGTAGGCGATGATTATGCTTGTGAGGCGCTTGGCAAAGAACTCGCGGCGGGTGAGGCAGCGGGTCACCCCCGTGTGGGCTCTGATAGGAATGGTGTCCATCCTGACTACTTCGCGGGAGCCCGAACGGGACGGCTTGAGGGGTCTGGGGATGGTGGCGATGGCGTAGTTCCATCCTGCGCCGCGGAAGCTCATGGAGAGGTTTATGGACCAGCGCAAGCGGTCGAGAAACGGCGCGTCAGCCGGATACGGCTGCCAGTAGTACTCATAACCCTCGGAGAGACTCCTCTTGACATCCTCATCCAAACGGTCCATTTGGATCTCCGGCTTAGAGTTAGGCTCCTGCCCCTGCCCCTGCGCATCTGGCTTGCTCCAATCACCGCGTTCCCCGCCGGCATGGCTGTTGCACCCGCCGTTCTCCAGCCCGATTCTCGTCTCGCGCCCCTGCCCCTGCCGCCGTCGCCGGGAAATCAACTCATACTCGAACTGTGGCCTCGTAAAGACCAGCACCGTGGCACCCCACATGATCCCCCACGAGCCTAGCAGCCCGGCGGCGTACGCGGTGGCAAAGTTGGCGCTCGAGGTGCTACGCATCAAGTCCAGGTTGAACAGCACGATGGCGATGAAAACCAGCCATCGGGCGCGGAAGAGCCAGCGCCTGGTGGGGGTCGTGTGCGGGAAGGCAAAGTACAATATCGGGACGACGAAGGTGCCGAGGACGGAGTAGGGTACGACGAGGGGGCGAACGTCGCCGGAAGATCTCCGCGACAGGAACTCGGCGAGAACGCGGGCCCTCTCGGCGAGCTCGAGGATGGCCGTTGCGGGGGCTGGTGAGAGGTTGGCATCGGCCGAGACTGTGCCTGGGTGTTGTGGGTGTGCAGCCGCCATCGGCCTATTCCCCTCCAATGTGAGGGAGCCGGAGATGAAAGTTCGAATAGAAATTTTAGAGATAAAATAAATCAATATGTATGCATATACTAATGCAGGACTGGATTGCCCGATGGGGAAATAGGGCGGATAATAGTAGATGGTAAGCAAGTGAGGCAAGCAAGGCAACTTGAAGCAAGGCAAGCAAGGCAAACCCCAGTTGAAAGGCAACGAAGCAAGGCGGAAAAAGGAAGGGAATGGCAAAGATGCCTTAGTATGAAAAGTAGGAAGGAATGTCACAGTTGCGATTTGTTGGTCATGTCTTCAACATTTGCCCTGGCAAAGTCCCTGTCGCCAATTCTGTCGCTCTCTTTCAGCTGCTGCATGTCTTGTGCTTTGCTTGTCTTTTCAGCTAGCCCCGAGCTCCGTGTCGGCGGAATGATACTGCAGATTAAGCACGTGCAGTAGTTTCCCAAGCTGCCTGACTTCATCTCATGCACAGGCACTAGCGGACAGTGATTCTAACCAGGCTTGCCCAGGCTCCCATTTCCTTTGTCATGATGGCAAGTCTCTTAGTGATTGAGGAATGTGTTGTGGGTTGATGTCAGGCGGCAAATTCCATCCTAGTAAATGACGTTGGTGACCCGTGGGTGGCACCTTACCCCAGCTGACGACAGGCAAACCCCCAAAATTATTGAGGATGTCCCGGCCCGGTGATTCAAAGAAACAGGTTCCGGGAGGGGAAATAGGTTCAGTTAGATTAAGGAACTTGAAATGCCAGGTGCTAAACAGGCCGACTGTTAAAGTTCCCAGAGGAATACGAAAACCCCGGTGGCAGCTGCCAGTGGCGGCGGCACGGTTGATAGCTGTCAGGAGCGGAGTCCTGATGACAAATCACGTGCAGCTATAGTCATTCTGCGCAACCAGTTGTTGGCATCTAGGGGATAGGCAGCTAGGGCTTCGCTTTCGTCCGAGTCATCGTTGTAGCTCGAGGCGCTATGACACCAAAGACCTGGACGAACAATTTGCTTTTGAGTAAACACAATTCAACCCGTGGTGCTGAAATGCCTAGTTGCACATCCCTAAATTTATCATTTAACTAGCACGGTCCTAACTCCTAAGGAGGGGGGTTGAGACATTCAACGACATCATAACGGAGCTTGGGCGGTTCGGTTATGTAGGGGAAGATAAGGGAATTAGGCGAAGCGTAAGACGGTCTGGGAAATTGGTTTGGAATCAGCTGAAGGGCTGGTGGGGAACCACCCCCACGACAGGATAGCGACAGCCGTCGGGTATCACGACCGAAATCAAAGGGTCTTGTAAGATCACCAACGGATGACAAGTTAGATTAAAATGCCGATGAGCGAAGCAAACAGGTGGTGGTAGGACAGTGCTGGTTGGAATGGCGAAGGATGAAGGCGGAGGTAACATGGCTGCCATCCAGCCATGTACCATCAAAAATCATGGTTTGATGCCATTGAAACGTGGCCTTGGAAAGAGTGGAGGGTCACTAAATGACAAACATTATAATCTGCAAATATTTCTATATGTCAACTAATCAAGCGAAGATACAGCGCCTCAACGATCACACCTACCAAGGGCCACGGGAAAGGAAGATTTCCTCCGCCCTTAATCTGCCCCGGTGCCAAGATTGGGTGCCCCATCCAAAATATACAAAATTGCCCAGCCTTCGGCTCAGCAAAAAGCGGGAAAAGAAAAAAGAAAAACACAAAATATCATCGAATCCAACCGCGCTCCTTTTATTTATCGGGTATTTTTCCAAGAAGGAAGCGATGATCTCAATGCCGGCCCATGAATCGTGGAAAGCTCCAGCGTCATGGGCCGGCTCCCTGCTCCACATCTCGCTCTGCTTCCCCTCCCCCTTCTCCTTCGGCAGTCCCCCCAGCGTCTTGCCTGGGTTCTGCAGCATTGGAACCCTCTTCGCTCCGGACTTCCACTTGAGCAGAACCGCGACTATATGCCACGATATATCTCCCATTGTTATCCTTCCCCAGCAGCGTCGCGAATGTCGGAATCGAGTCCGGCTCCTCCTCGAGAAGGATGATTGGTCCGCCGTCGTAGCCAAAGCCCACCACACGGCCATACCTGTTGCCTTCGCCGTCGGTCGTAGAGCTGCTGTCGCCAACTAGTGTGTTTTGGGTGACACTGGGTTATATGCGTGCAACACATGCGAATGAATCAGTAAACTGGACTTGGATGAGGAGAGAGAAAGAGAAGAAAGAGAGAGAGAGAGATATATATATATAAAGAGCAGAAACAAAAAAACGTCGATTGGAGTTTGTTTTCGTCATGACTTACGCCTGAGTCATTGGGAGCGTATCCTTATCAGATGGGTCCTTCCGGTGTAAGCAGCCTACGCCACGCAACACCTCCTTGAGCGTGTGGTGCAAAAAGTGGAAGACACCTGCAACAACAAGGACGGGTGTTCCAAGTGCGAGGCCCCATGGGGGGTGCTTCCTCCCCCTAAACGAGTGGACGATTGACAGTGCAATCCCACAGA
Source organism: Zalerion maritima (assembly GCA_022664585.2). NCBI lineage: Eukaryota > Fungi > Ascomycota > Sordariomycetes > Lulworthiales > Lulworthiaceae > Zalerion > Zalerion maritima. The sequence goes on from JAKWBI020000033.1 coordinate 86,744, forward strand.
TGGCGATGCAGCTTCCGAGCTGTAGCGTCGTCCACGTCGACCAGTATAGAGACTATTCACAGGATAGAAGACCTTGTCAGCTTCGACTTCCGCAGGAACAATATGGGGGGCTACTGAAATACAAAACGGATGGTGCCCTTGCTAGTGGCCGAAGGATACGGGGTAACATACCATGAGGTCCTCGCCGTCGCAAAATTGAAGAGCCATCAATGCATAAATTTCCATTATAATGGAGGCAGTTGCCACGGCAAAGCATACGCCACACACTACCAAGCATCTTTTCATGTATGCCCTATGCTCTGGGGAATTGGCGTTGAACTTTTCTATAGACCGGTTGCATCTGGTCATGCCGGTTAGCTGAAGCAAAGCCGCTCTGCTCTCCTGGGGAGTAGGACTGAGGTCTGCTTACTTTGCCCAGTACCAGGATGATACAAACAGCATGAACAGCACCAGAAGAAATAAGAGCCAGTATATGATATCAAAGTAATGGCGAGATAGATGAGAAGCAAAGTGGGCTGTTTGGGCCATTTGTCAGAGATTTGGAGGAAGCACATATCATGTATGGGCCGAATTTCCATGGACGAGAGATAATATAACATACCGTAGTGCTCACACCGTACAGGATCGAAAGGAGTGAAATTTCCAGCCATGTCTCCAGAATTCAATGATTTAGAGGTAGCAATAGATGTGGTATATAGAGGTTGTGTTCAGTGTATCCGACGGTGTTCCGGGGCAATGTGGTTGTCGGTTCTCGGACCATGGGGGGAAGAGCAGATCAAAAAATATTGAAGCATATGGAGTAGGGAGTATAGAGAACGAGACTCCGTGAGATAGATACCTTTGAAAGGAAAACAAAGAGGAAGGATTAGACCTGAGCTCGGACGATATACATATATAGCTGGTATCAATTGTTGTATACGAAGTCTCCAGCCTGGGAGGTCGACTCCTATTAAACGACTCATATACTAGCACGTGGGTAAGGGGACGGCCGACAACAAAAAGAAAAGAGAGACAAAAAGGAGAAAGTTGGTGCCTGTGGGCGGGGCGGTTGCTTGGTATTCCGTGAAACAGGACCGATAGCACAGACCAGACATAGCCAATGAGCCACGCCCCGTACATAATACAGAGCATCCGTCCTTGGTGACACTAAGCCTCATATTAGATCAGTAGCACCTTCCGAAGACGCCGCTGAACGTGAATATCGAAAGGGAGCTCGATACCTGCGGAAAGGACGAATGGGAAGGGATACCCAAAGGTCGAGAACCCTGACGGGAATCAAGATCGAACGCTCCGTCTGTGGCAGAGTGGATGCCCACTGACGGCACAGCCGGCCAACCCGCGCCGCTCAAGCAGCGCGATGATAGCATTGCCAGCATCGAGAGTACTCCTCAGCAGTGTTTCACACGGACTTGTAGGCTGTGAAGGGGACTAGCAAGGTATAGTCGAAGCAAAGCATCACGCATATTATAAAGTTCATGTCGCACCCCTACCTATGATATCGAACATGCGTCAAGACGCGTATTTCAGGGTTCGGCATGATTTCGATTGGATCCTAACCTGAGTACCGATCGCTAATCGCCTTTCCAAGCTTAGGCTGCGCGTATGTCCGGACACATGACCGTGCTGCAGACCACCTACTGTGAAGAGTAGTATAAACAATACTACCTAGTACTGAGCACCTACATATATACATACATATATACATATATATATATATATATATGCTATAGCAGCATCCACCTCAAAACTGGGTAGGACCGACACCCATCACTGGCGGATGCTACCATGCAATACTATAAGCAAGATGTCGACAAAAACTAGATGCGACAATATTAAATGCTGCGCAAGAAAGCGGCGACAGGTTATTAAACTAGATGCAACACGGGCACTTTCGCGTAGCCGGCGAATTTTGGAAGAAAAATAAATTAGCAAGATTCAAATGAGACAGATGATATATTATACATTGGATAACCGAGTAGGAAGGAGGACATCCAAGACAGCGCTATTCTGGCGGCTAGAAGAAATACCGAAGAAAGCCCCATTCGGTGGGCGGGCGGAAAGAAGAAAGCACAGCCGGCGCGGAATGAGACTCGGGTGGGGGGTTCCGCTGTCTACAGAGCTTCCTGTCTTGGCACTACGCGGCTTAGAATGGCAAGAATGGGGATCATAATGGTGAGTGCCACGGCACGATGGGTCATACTGAGCTTGCCGATCGGTTTCGGGGTCCCGCAGAGCCTAAGTGATGCTGTTTCCACCGGCGACCTAAACAAGCCAGCTGCCCAATCCGGCATGGACGTTGTACGCAGGCCACGTAATTTGCCTTTCCCGTTAAGGCGCGAGCGAGACAGCCCTGGGGGCGAGGGTAGCTGGCTGCTTGGGCTCTGCTGGTAGTTCCTATCGCACCACAGCCCCAATGCCCCATATCTAGCTTGTACGAAGTAATCCGTACCAAGGAAAGTTCCTTCCCTCTCTTCTCTTGTGTCTGATCCCCTTTGTCCCCTGCCCATAACCGAACCACTCCTCTAAGCGGGGTTAGATATTTATCACAGCGGTTCACTCGACAGCCAAGATACGAGCTTGATGGCGATAAGGTTGAGATAAAAAAGGGATATGGGCGGCGTTTGAATGTATTTGTTGCTGCTCTCCACCTGGGCACACTCGGAATCACTGCATGCCCTCCATAAGTTCGACAGCATCAAGAATCATTCCCTTTTGACCGATGTATTCCCGCAATAATTCCCACTCTTCACCTGTCTCCTCGCCGGAACGGTATGGCTCCTTGAATCCCCAGGCACAAGCCACCCTGTCGTATGCAGCCCGCTGTTCCTCGTGTATCCAGCGGTGACGCAGCGGCACGCCGGGAGCCCAAGTGACACGCTTCATTTGATCGTTTTCAGTCATGCGCGCGATCATGCCGAGCGAGCCTGTGAACACGACGTAGGCTAAAATGCCGCCAAAAACCACGAATGTGGCCTTGCCTTGGTCCATCGTATTTTGGAAGGCTGCGAGGCTTGAGGAAATATCGTAAATGGCCACGGGGGCAACTGTCACAAAGGCGCCGGGCACGAGCACTTTGCGGAAAAGCTTGCTTCTTCGAAAAGCGGGCGTGTCGAAACTGGCCTGGATGATTCCTACGGCCGCGTCTAGGTTCTTGGCGGAAATTGCCGTGTAGAGGGCCCTGTCCGCCAAGGGCTGGGGTACTGCGTTTTTGTGACTGTTGGGGTTCTGGTTGACATACTTGACTCCCTTGCGGGATGGACGCGGCATTGGCTTGTTGGCGTAGAGCTCGAATGCATAGGGAATAGTCTCTGGCAAGCCAAGGCGGGAGTGGACTCCAACGTACTTGTCCAGAACGGCCGGCGATATGAAGACGCCCGGGTGGTCAATGATGCGGTAGGCAGTGTCTGAGATGAGGTTGATAGCATCCATATATGGCCCGGGGATAGACGACCGCCGGGCATTATCCACCAAATGTGACGACCTTGTCGTGGTTGTAGTTGCCGTTGCTGGTGAATCATCAAGGTCGAGCAGGGCCGATGCAGTTGGGGAAGGAGGAAGGCTGGCAGCATCTACCACAGAACCACCTGTGGCTTCGAGATTCGACAATGCGTTGACAACCGATCCCTCTTCGACGAACTCATTCCGGGGTATTTTTACGATTTGTTGACGCAGCGAGTTGACGGATTGCACCAGTTCCCCCAAGTCCCTTGTCTGTTTCGTCTCTGGTGGCCTGTTCAGCGCTTCGGCTGGACTTGTTGTTGCATGGGCCGAGGATATGAATGTCCTGGCATGAGAGGCGCTAAGCCGTGATCGGTTGAATGAAGTAGGGACAATGGCCAACGGCCTTGACTGCTGTGGGTGGAAGCCGTAGCGAGCGAGAAAGGATAATCGAGACTGCCGCTTTATCGGGGCTGCAACAACGGCCAAGCTGTGCAGCTCGCAGATCTGACATATAGATCCATTGTGCGGTGGGAGTTGTCGACGCATGGAGAAGCGTGGGCTTGGAATCTCGATGACCAGGGGGTTTTCGGATTTGCAGGATGGCGGGGGTGGTTGTGGTGGTGGATGAAGCCGAAAATTTTATCCATGTAGACGCATAGAACAAAAGAGTATCGCGATAGTTTGCTTCCGAGAAGCTGTACCTACCAAAATTACGCTCCGTTACATACATTTAGAAATTACCAGGTAAGCAAGTAAGGAGGACGGAAGGCCCCAGGAACCCGGTATGCACATAATAGAGGGGCGCAATGGGTCAGTTAAGGACTCCCCAACCTGCGCCACGTACGGTGACGAAACTCGAGGCACCCATCAAGCTGGTGCGACCACCCATAGAGGTCAGCTAAACTTCTAACCAACACTAATAAATATCCACAGTCAAACAGGCTGCCTACCTTCAATTTGCCGTTTGAGCACCAACTCGAACACCACTAGTAGCATCCATTCAAACTTGCAACCACTACAAACGTATCGAGTACCACGCAGGATAGATCAATGCTGCAGCCTGAGCGATGACTGCCAAAAACACTTTAATTCTGCTGGCCAGCCTGACATCACACCCATTCTCCTCCTATTAAACTCCATTCATACATCTCGCGGCTCCCTCGACAGCAAGTCTTTACCAACTCCATAAAAATTCACCCGGAAGGGAGAGAGAGACCTGAGGAACGCGTTCGAAAGCTTGGACTGAGGTGTCATCGAGTTACCGACCGCAGAAACAACCGCCGCGATGCCTCCGCCTCCTCCGCCTCCACCACCGCCTCCTCCGGGAATGGGAGGCCCTCCTCCTCCGCCTCCCCCGCCTCCTGGAAACCTGTCGGCACGCCCTCCTACAAAACAGAATAGAGTTAGTAGTGCTATAGTAGACCCAGCCGGAATGGTACCCGGGGTTGCGATATGGTTCTAATGCGTTACTATTCTAGGGTGCCCTGCTCTCCGATATATCCAAGGGAAAGGCACTCAAGAAGGCCGTTACCAACGATCGATCTGCACCTATAGTCGGGACGGCTTCTGGAGGCGGCAGTGGCGGGCCTCCGATAGGAGGTGCACCCCCCGTGCCGGGAATGGCCAAGCCGCCTTCCATGGCTCCGCCAGCCACCGGTCTCGCTCCTCCCGTTCCCGGCCGGGCTAGGAGTAACAGCGACCAGAGTGGACGAGGCAGCACCGCCTCTGCCATGGATTCCGCGCCACAGCTAGGAGGTCTTTTCGCCGGCGGGATGCCCAAGTTGAAGAAGCGGGGAGGAATAGACACAGGAGGTAGGGCTGACTGACTACTAGTTCTTTCGTGACTGGTTACACTAACCATCTTGCGCAGTGGGTCGGGATGCTCCATACTTGTCAGACTCCGAAGCTGGTGGACCAAAACAGCTGTCCACACCAAAGCCACCGACCGGCTCCGCGCCACCCATTCCAGGAAGACCGACTGCTCCTGCTGCGCCAGCTCCACCAATTCCGTCCATAGTGAACTTACGGAAGACCGGTGCTAGCGATTCCCCCCGTCCGCTATCCTCGGCGTCTACGAAAGGACCACCACCTCCCATTGGCAAGAAGCCACCGCCTCCTCCAACATCGCGGAAGCCGTCAACTACGCCGCACGTTCCTTATTCCGCCCCGCCTCCTTTGCCGTTCGCCCCAGCTCCTCCTCCACCACCTGTCTCGGCTCCAGCACCACCGGCGGCAGCAGCTCCCCGACCTCCGGCAGCCGCTCCTGCGCCCCCATCTCGCTCACCAGCACCACTGCCGCCGCCAATCTCCTCGTCCCCGTCAAACGGCGGCGGCCTCGGAGCAAGCGCGGCAATAGCAGCTGCCATGAGAGCTACCGCGCCGCACTCATCCTCACCTTCGATTGCCCCCCCACCACCCCCTCCCCCTCTAGCTGCATCAGCTCCGAGCGCGCCGAGCGGACCGCCTCCGACCTCGGCCGCGTCAGCACCGTTACGATCTCACGTCCCTAGTGCCTTGCGTTCGTCTATGCTCGACCCTGCAGCGTTCACGCTGAGTCCAAACGGCGTGTCAAGCCCAAGCCCATCAAGGACGCATACGAATGCTGGTTCCCTTGCCAGTCCTCCAGGTGGTAGTGGCGGGAGATTTGTGGTGGAGGACACAAGGTGGAAGTTCGCCGATGAGGCATCGTTTCCAAAGCCCAGAAGCTTTGGTGGCGGGCCAAAAAAGTATCGTGCCGGAAGGGGCAGCAGCGTCCCATTAGACTTGAGTTCCATGTGAAGAAGCAGGCGCGCAGCAGAAGGAAAGGAACTTGGCATTGCGTTGGGCGCTGGAGAAAGAATGACCAATAGCCCACCGAGACGATGGAGAAATACCTAGTTACATACCCGGAACAGATATGTGGAATGAGATCTTTGATAGTGTCACCGCCATGGCAGGTATGGTCAGGGAACAGAATGGGATGTTGGAGTCGTGGATTTTGGAATTCGGGGCACTCATGCATGTGTTCTGTTCCTCGAGGTATAGACAAGGTTATGGGAAGGTTCACATTACTTACAAAGGCAATTTGTTCGAAATTCACCTGAGACTGTGTGTAGCTTGTCTTTCTTTCGAGGCATCGTGGTTTCCAGACGAAGTGGCAGTGATGCCTACGTGCACTTGTCATGGGATGCGCAAGACGCGTACCTCTAGGTTTGAAATTAAACATGGTAGTGAAATGATGCTTGGGCCCCAACGGCTCCCTCGCTGGCATAGAGATTGGTGAGAAGAGATGGGGACAGACAAGTAGATTGACGCGGTGAGAGATGCGTTTCTTGGCAAGAATATCAGAGTCTACAACCGTACTTTGGAAACGCCGCAAACAAACAAAATGAAGCATAGTGAAGGGAAGAAGACCAACGATATATATGGGAAATTTAAACCATATGTCGCCACCAGCGTCGCAGCCGCCGGCCGTGGTATATGAAAAAGATATGCGTTGTAGACTCCTTCCACAATGCCACATTTTCCCCCTAGCCGACATCATCAAACTCGTCCGAGACATCACCTAGATGCCTAAACAAATCAAGGGCAGAATGTTCGTACCAGTCCCAGAAGCCCCCAAAAACGGATAAATCAGCCGTAGAGGAGAATCTTGCGGAAACTCCAGCCCCCCGACGACAACAATACGCAGCAACATATCGATGAACACGCCAACTGTATGATTCACCGGGGTATCGTGATATCCAGGTGGGAACATGAAGACACCATTATCTCTCGTTCCCTACCCCGTCGAAACGGTTCTCACGTCTCAGCGGCAACTAAAATAAATATACGAGTCTTCGCGGTCTGGTGCATTACGAAGCAACGACACTCCTCGCAATACCAGTACCCCAGCGAAATTTCCTTAGCGTCCCTCCCGATCCACGAATGACTTCTCTCCCGCAGCCAGCAGCCGTCTCGCCGACAGAGGTCGCATTTAAACCGCCGGCTGCGGCAGTCATCCCCTCTTGCTTCCCCACCTCGCGGCCTATGACGTACCCAGCGCCAAAGCCGACGACCGAGACGAGCACCACGACACCGGCCGACACAACCCATGTTAGGAGAGTCGGGTTGATGAGCGTCTCCTCCGACGAAAGCGTCATCCTTTTCTTCTTGGTCGCACGGGGAGACTTGACGGTGGGTGTTGCCGAGCGACGCTTTCCCTTGTCATCGACCTTGCGGCTGCTGCTGCCACCACTGCTCTGGCGCCTGAAGGACGGGGCAGCAGGCGGCGACGAGGGGGATTCGGCGAGGAGATCGGCTTCTTGAACAAGCCGCAGCTCCATCGGTTGATCGCCTGGGGAGACCCGGCCACCGGGACGTAAGGGGATACCTTCTACATCCTTGGGATCCCTTGGTGCCCCTCTCGCCGCAGCAGCACAAGAAAGAAGAGTTGTTAGCGATGCACGGAGTGCTGCATCATTGTCTGGCTGGTATGCTCCACCGGAACTAGTACCGGCACTAGTGCCGCCTGACGCCATGAAACTGGGACCGCCGTGCCGCTGATGTTGCAGGCTACGCACACCTCCTGGTCCGCCACGCACGGCGCTGTGGGGATGGTTGGATGGGAATGTAGGCGGGGCTGGAGGATGCGAGAATGCATTCGGCTGGGGTTTGAACGATGGAGGAGAGTCTGGGACACGCCGTCCGAGGGCTGTTGCATTCTCGTCTCCGCCGTCCGAGTCTGTATCGGGGTGAATGACGCGGCGGGATGGTGTGGTGGGCACACTCAGCCTCTCCCCCGAGCTGGTGAGAAAATGATCATCTTCACTTTCAGTCTCTTCATATTCCTCCGGGCTGCTTGATGCAGCTGTAATTCCGGCCGCCGCGCTTTGACGGTTATTCACGCGGCGCTGGGACTGAGCTAACCGTCGTTGTCGCGGTCCGTACGAAGGACTGCCAACTCTCAAACCGGTGGTGATGACCTCGTCGCCAATAGATGAAAGAGAGGACGACGAAGGTTGCGAGGATATCTCGACCCAAGATTCTGCCAATAGTCAGTTGGGACCATGTACATTTACTCACACGCGGGGACATCTCCAGGAGAAACGAGGTGAGAAAGGGAAGACGGTTTCTCCAAAGCCACAGCAGGCTAACTAACCGTCGTGTCTGTCGCGACGTTGTTGTTGAGATGCACTTCTTGATTCCGGAGACTGGCTGCTCTGCCATGGTCGAAGAGAGGGCTGGGCTCCTGCTGGCCCCATCGTCACTGCTGTCGGCCTGAAAGGGGGTGAATTTCTCAAGCTAGGGGCTGATATTTTGATGTTGTGATTCTCCGACAACCTGGCACAAAACGTGGGCGAGCCAAAGCGAGGATAGGCTCAGGCGGAAGGATGGGCTGCAGAACCCAGTCGGGCGGATACGAAAGACTGCACTTATCACGCTGCAAGTACAAGATGACGACAAGCAGATGGGAAAGAAGACATAGGAGACAGATGGCAGTAGAGTATTCCTGTCAATAGGGCATCAAAGATTACCGTGTAAATTTGGAGTAAAGTATGTAGTAGGGAAGTGGCAGCTGGAAAGCCGGGGAGCACGAGGTTGAAACCAAGGCACAAGCGTGGGCACAAGCAGGGACACAAGCACCTGCTACCTACATACTACTGGAGGTGTGTATGGGGGTGCAGGGGCCTAGGGGGTGGAGGGTGTACCTCCGTACTCATCAGTTGTACTCATCAGTTTTGGCTTTTCTGGCTCCGTTGCAAACGGCCGCTGCCCAATCAATCCGCCTCACCGCTGCGACTGCCGAGCCCGCCTTGGCATGCTCGACCGTGAGAGGTGCTGTGACGAAGACGATTTATCGACATGTTAGTATTACGGCAGCATCCCCACCTCCAGGTCTAACGTACCATCTCCGTCATATCCATCGGCTTATCCCCCCTCCTCCCACCCAACTTAAAAGACACCATACGACATTCCCGCTTGATTCTGGGGGTCAAAAGGAAAAACAGGTGGCAACGGAACAAAGAAATTGTGAGACACTATTTCTGTTGGGATTTCTTGGTACTGAAGAGTATCAAATCATGTAGGCACGTACTGTAGGTAGGTACCCTAGCAAGCTAGTTGGGTAGCTAGATAAAGAGCGATTGCCCTACATGATGGGTTTCGAATGTCATCTGCTGTCTCTACTGCAGTCATGTCAGCCCTCGCCGGCGGCTGTGCCGCATATTGGGGGCACCAAAACTTGGGAGCTTGGGCTCCATCGGTCAGCTGGGACCAAGCCCACGGATATCAGAGGTCCACCCAGTCAAAATCGACGCCGAGTCTGATACATTCATGGCCCGAGGTCGCCCTCGCATTCCTCTTTGGTTCGTCTTCTTCCCGGATTCAGAATAGCAGCGATCGCCTGAGGTGCAATTTGCGGAAGTGGTCAAAGTTCTCTACAACTAGGGTATGAGAGGTATACATAAAGTATCACAATGCTGCAATCAAGAGCATGCCGACGCGGCGAGATAGAGGAGATTATGGACAACCAAAGGCCGAGATAGAAGCATCACTGCCAACTTTTGACGTTGAATTGATTTACTTTTCATTAAGTCAGGGATACTCGAAAGAAGTATACTTACTGGGACAAACCCCACTCAATAATCTCTCCAAAAGTTTCTTCATTAGGATGCGTATATAGGACGAGTACGAGTAGGCGTATTTCGGGGACGGAAATGCTGGGTCAATCGATTGTTTGGCATCGCGGTGTTACATAGGCTCACCTAAACGCGGCAGGCGGCCTACCAGAACCCCCAGTTACCCCCAGGAACGACAAGTAGTAGAAGAATCCGGCTGCAAACCTAGATTCATAGCCCACGACCCCACAAATCAGATGAGCTCAAAGCCGCACCTGTGAAGTATGTCCCTCAGAAGGCATCCGTCTTGAGAAGACGAAGCCGCTGGCATAGATGCCGGTCAAGCCCACAAAGCCAACCCCGAAATGTATAGAAAACCCCCTGATGGCCTTTCCCCCAGCAGCTCCTAGTCCCGCTGGTGCGGCTTATCTTGCCGTCCACCCGCCGTATCCTGGCGCTCTCTGTGTAATTTAAAATGTGATTTTCTTTCCCTGGAAATCTCCGAAGCCGCCGCGGTTCATTCCAGCTCCGCCACGACCTCTACCGCGACCACCTCTACCACCCCGGTCCCCACCTCGATCCCCACCTCGTCCACCACGTCCACCACGGCCGCCACGGCCACCACGGCCACCCCGGCTGCCGGAGTCCTGGCCTGAGCGCCCAGAGGCAAAATCAAGCCGAATGGATCGTGAGTTCCTACCATCGCCTATGAAGGAGCCATTCAACTGGGTAAAAGCGGCCTTGGCATCGTCAATGGAATCAAACGTGACGTACCCGAATCCCTTGCGGTTGCCGGAGTCACTAAAAAGAGGTGTTAGAATTTGAGGAAACACTCGAATAATGGCATGCGATGGACTTACGGGTCAGTGGGAAGACGAAGACTCTTTACAGAGGCAGCTTCGGCGAAATGGGCAGAAACCATCTCTTCATCGGCGGCAAATGGGAGATTTCCAACGAAAAGAGTATCGCTATCGGGGCTAATTGTGTCGCCGTGCTGCTGGGCACGCTGAGCAGCACGCTGGGGCGCGCCTTGACGATCACTGTTGCTCCGGGGAGTCGACATGTCAAGATTGATGGTACGGCCGTCAAGCTCAGTACTAGACATTTGCTCGAGAGCAGACTTGGCAGCTTGATGAGAAGAGAAGTCAACGTAGCCAAAACCCTTGGAGCGATCGTTCTGGGTGACAACACGGGCAGAAGTGAAACCATCACAGTCCTTGAAGGTGTCGGCAAGCCAGCTGTCGTCGACGTTCCAGCTCAAGTTTCCTGCAAACAAAGTGGCAGAACCCTCGGCGGCGCCTTCCTCGATCTTGGGCTTCTTGGAAGACTCGTCCGCACCCTCATTATCATTTCCAGCCTTGCGCTTCTTGCTTGGGGCTTCGGATTCCATAACCTTGTCCGCAGACTTGGACTTGGATTCTTCGTCGGAATCGGAATCGGAATCGCTGGAGTCCTCACTGTCGGACTCAGAGTCGGACTCAATCTGACGAATTGTTAGCAATGTTCATTCGTGCAGGGAAGCATGATGTTTAGCTAAAACTCACATCGTCATTGCTGGCCTTGGTTGCCTTAGCTTTGACGGCAGTAGTCACCTTCTTGGGGGTCTCTGCGTCAGAATCATTCTCACTCTCGCTGCTGTCATCGGTACCTTCCTCGCTAGATTCAGAGGACTTGGGGGCAGGTGTCTTTGCAGGTCTATTTGTGGGGGCCTTGGCCTTAGAGGAAGTAGTTTTCTCCTCTTCGGTCTCGGAATCAGAGTCGGAATCAGAGTCGTCGGAGTCTTCCTCGCTGGAATCAGAGGTTTCAGCTTGAGCTTTCTTGACAGCCACAGCTTTGGCCGATTTGGCCGAGGGAGCAGGCTTCTCTTCCTCGGGTTCGTCAGAGTCGGACTCGCTGTCATCGCTGCTGTCATCGGAGTCACTCGTTGTCTTTATTATAGCGGGCGTCGCTTTGGTCTTGCCGTTGACTACCTTCTTGGGCTTGGTGTCTTCTTCGCCGGACGATTCTTCGGAACTAGAGTCAGAGTCGGAATCGTCAGAGCTAGAGGCAGAATGGGCCTCACTTTCGGAATCGCTGGAAGCGTCGGACTCTGAGGCAGATTCATCGGAATCGCTTTCGGATTCTGGCTCTGGTGCTGGCTTCCTCTTATTCTTCTTGCTCGGGACGTCAGCCTTGATGGCAATTTCCTTTGCGATCTTCTTTGCTTTGGCAGAAGCCGCCTTGGAAGGCTTTGTGATGCCGCCACTCTTGACGGTAGTGAGGACATCAGTGGTGGGCTTCTTGCCCTTCACGGCTTTGTCTTTTGCCATGTTGCAGTGGGGAAAGTGCCGAGCAGGAAGAGCTAGAAATGGAAGAAGGGTTAAGATTTGAGCTTGGAATGGAGAAGAAGAGGTTAGGGTTAACGAAGAGACGTCGTAAGCTTAAGACTTTAGAAGAGGTAGGAGCAAAAGAAGAGGAAGGGTTTGTTAGTGGTTTGCGCAAAATTCTTTTTTCTAGCAATTCAGGCGGCAGAATGAAAAAAAAAAACTTTTTGCGACTTGCACAGACCAGGCGGTCGGGACTGAAATGGGGATGGCGGTCAAGGCGGTGCGCGTGCAGAAGTTATGGATGACATATCACGTGACGAACATTGGTCTGTGCTCTCTAAACGGCTGGTGTGATCCGGCCGTATCATCATGTCTTCGACTGTATCAATAGCACCCCTCCAACACCCACACCAGGCCCATTGTGTTTCTGGTCTCTAGCCAAAGTAATAGCTATTGGTCCTCATCTCTCCAAATAATCTGATCGGGGCTATCCGTATAATCTTTTACGCACCTGCCCGAGTCCCTCGACCCCTTACACCTGGCACAATGCCCACCCCCGAATCCGAGTATTTCAAAAAGTTCAAGCCGAAGGTCCCCCCTACATTCGATGGAGTGGACTATGATAATGACAAGGCCCTCAGGGCAGCCCGGGATTCGATTCTTAGGGAGCAGTGGGTGCAGGTCATGATGGCTCGTCTTGTGCGAGATGAGCTGGGAAAGTGCTACAATCGAGAAGGCGTCAACCATCTTGAAAACTGCGGCCACCTCAGGGGTGAGTTCAAACCCAAGCCCGCCTCGTGCTCAAGCCTCGATTTACACTGAACAGTGCAAAACTCAAGAGCCTCAACTAACAAGGTGTGGCAGAGCGATACCTCCAGCTTCTGAAGACTGCAAAAGTCAAGGGCTACCTATTCCAGCAGCAAAACTACATCGAGCAGGGTGAGGCCCAACAAGAGAGAATCGAGGCTGCCCTCAAGAAATACAAGGAAACGAGTGGTCGGCCATCATGAGTTGATGGAATTCAATATGGGGCAGGAGGGAAGAGTCATGACAATGGCATTGAAACATGGGCAATATGTATTGAAATCACATCAGAGGAGTCGTTAGCGATTGACTCGGCCAGGAATCATGCGCAGCTATGGGACCAACCACCTGCCCTCTCTCGCCTCGGGTGATCTGTATCGGTCTATGAATTGAAAGCGGAGTCCACAGTGGCGACTCCCTCTCTTCATCCCTAATGGCGATATAGATGTCCGATGGGCTGCTGTTCGCTAGTCTGGGGCATGGATATGGTCTTGTATAGGTCACCATTACACACCTGAAATAACCACGCAAATATGTGGATGGGCTTTGGGCATACGTATGTACGTGGCAGGTACTTACTTACCGGTGTGTATATATCTACGTATGAAGTATATACTAGCTGTCTCCCCACTTGCTACCTACCTGCCTCTCCTATCATATTCTTCGTAGTGACCCAACTTTTGTAAATACCTAACCATGTGCCCGTTGATACAGATATAAATTATGCCAGACTAGATCAGGAGTTGCGCCGGACGGCAGGTGCAGTAGGGCAGTGCCTGGAGCACGGACCATACGTCAATTGGGGATTTAGGACGTCTCGGGAGCCGGATGCTGACTACAGCTAACAGTTGAATTGGCCGATTAAAATTTCTTGGATTTGATAGCATTTGGATACACTACACCCACCCACATTCGGTCCGCAACTTCCTACATTCAACGCCCATACCCTCACGACGCTAAACTTGCGCGGCATTTCCGAACTGTCAACGTTCCCATATGATTTGCAGAACGTGCCTTGGGCGGGCCTTGCCCGCCGTCGCACGAACATTTACAACTGGCCCTATCCGCAGCATCTCAACATCGCTCACTCGAGCGGTTGGTGCTGCAAGCCCCCAGGCATCCAAAACGACCGACTCCAAGCCGTCCAACGCTCCGTTGTCATCTTGCCCGGCGGGGACCGTGATGGTGGGCCTGAACTACATCAAGGGCCGAGACGATCCGGTGGCCCTCCCGGACGAGGAGTACCCGGCGTGGCTATGGACTTGCCTCGAGTCCAACAAGGCTGCGGATGATGCATCAAGTCAAGATGCTGGTGATGAGTACTGTATGACGAATCCTCCAAGTTCCCCTTCGTCCCCATGTAACAGGACACCGTCACCTAACTATTTTTAAGCCAAATCTAAGAAGGAGAGGCGTGCCGCATTACGAAGAAAGCGTGTTGAGGAGCAGAGAATTCTCCAGTCTGGAGACTTGTCAGCACTAGAGCCAAAAATACCAGTGACGAAGCAAACCATAAACATGCCTGCTAACGAGAAAAACACGGCTGAAGGAGCAATAGAAGCCTTCGAGAAGAGGGAAGAGCTTCGTTTCGCTATGAGAAGGGATAGGAAGGCCAAAATCAAGGAAACCAACTACCTCAAGTCTATGTAAAACCACCAAAGACACGTCTCCAGCCGTCAGTCTGCAGGCTACTCTGTACTAATATTTTGATGATATCATATGTTCTCGCGCAAATATATCATGTGGTCGCTCATTCTTTTCGCGATCTGATGTATGCTATTCTGACCTGAGTGGGTTAGCCTCGTGGTGCCTGTGAGGACGTCCAATACCGCAATGTATCTCTGCTGCTGCGTGTATATGCATCTCGTTCCTCTCTATTGTAAGCGAGCCGTTCCTTAATCCGCGTCCATTTGTCCGATAGATGCCTTCTTCACCTCCAGGTCGTTTTGCATAGTCTTAATCGCATCCTTCAGTCGTTTCGATATCAGAGCGTTTTGGGTGTTTTGCAAGGAAGCTTGTTTCGTTCGAATGCTCTCCTTCAACTCTTGAATTTCCTCGTGTATGGCACGGGTATTCTCATCCTGAGGTTCGGCTTCCTCCTCCTCTTCTTCCTCGTCATCGTCTTCGTCATCTTCCTCGTCGTCCTTGTCCTTGTCATTGCTACTGTTTACCTTTCCGCCAACTTCATGTCCGAACAGATCGTCGCCAGATTTCAGCCCGATCATGGTATCATTTGGATCCGAGGGGCCTGGTTGGGATTCCTGAAGTTCATCGAGAAGCATCTGCTCCAAATCTTCCATTGATTCTTCTGCATCTCCGTTGATAGACTGTCGATTCAGTAAATATTCGTTATCAATGTCGCCCTCAGCATCTTGTTCGTCGTCGTCGGAATCTGCCGGCGGATCTTCGTCGTCTGGCCTATCCACAAAGTACTGGCTTTCATCGTACTCATCGTCGCGCTCGAGGAGACGGTTTACCTCCTCCTCCTTGCTCTGGATTTCCTTCTTCGAGACTGCCTTCCTGAATCGCCTCTTGATGCAATCGTGCATGGGTGGTGTTAGGCCGTGGGGCCATTTGTGACCGGGAAGAATCATTTCAGGCAGCCGAATCGTACTTATTTGTTGCTCATCTGCAACCGGGGCGAACACTACAAGAACCTGGCATATGTCGGCTGACTTCATAAATGCCTTGCGATCCCAGGTCTTCATCGTCTCTGTGATGGTGGGAAGCTCAAGAAGCGTTGCAGCGTAGAGGTGTGATCGGACCCTTACCATGGCACGCCTTCCATCACCATCGAGGAATTTTATTTGGAAGTCGAAATCTGGCTGACCGGGCGTCTTTTTGTTGTTGAGGCATTCCCTCACGTAATCGCAGTCGGGGCCAGGGAGCATGCGGAAAATAATATGTTCTTCAATCAAAGGATCGTCTTCGTTGTCGCTAGCACAGGAGTCATATCCTTCTCCTGGGAATCGGGTAGGAATATCGATCCTACGGTTCTTGATGTTGATCCTCGTCTTGGAAGTACCTAGGGCCGAAGCAGGAATCGCTCCCGCAAGAAGTTTGATTCGCTTTTGCGGCTGCGAGTTGTTTATCCTGCTCTGGAGTGATTCGTCTTCACTATCATCAAGGCCATCGTTGCCTCTCTTCCTCGACTCTAGCAGCCTTTGGGTCGGCTTCATGGCCCTGCCTGCTTTTGTCTTCACGACAGGTACTGAAGGTGGAGGCGGAGGCGGAGGCGGAGGCGGAGGAGGAGCTAGGGGAGCAGGAGTGGGCGGTTGAGATGTGCCGGACAGCTTCAGTTTGATTTTTGAGCCATCGCGGGCAGTTTGGGGTGTGGGTGCTGAGGAGCCGCCGAAGGAGGGTTGGCGCGACGTGTTAAGCTTGAGGACAGGCTTTGGGGTTTGCGACATGTTTTCGAATAGGAGTCGGGGTCAGGGGGATGGGGGAGCGTAGGTGGCGCTAATCATCAAGAAGGCAATTCCAAGGCGTTACTTGGGGAGGCAGGTTTACTGTGTAGAAAGAATCGTGGCAGGTTGTCAGGTACGGCTAACTGTCACCTGTTGCCTATCGGCAACTAATTACCCTGTAAAGCACTGCACCTGCCTTCTATCGATAAGGCGCATTTACCCTGCAAGCAAAGCCACCAGAGACACCAGATTTACTTCCTCCACACTGCACAGCTTGTAAACACCACGCGCTCTCGCAGCTCGCCGATTACAACACCCCGATGAATCTTCCCGGTGGCACATCATCACTGGTGGTCTAACAGCTGGCATCATGACACCTCCAGCCTCCGTGTTTCATTCCCTACTCAGGCCCTGCGTTATCCAGATACTGAGGGCAAGTGGCTATCATGCGACAAAGCCGACGGTTATAGATTTCTTGACGGAGCTGACGTCTAAATACCTTTTCATGCTCTGTGAGAGCACCGCCCAGCACGCTTCCACCCACTCGCCGGATGCGTCTCCCAACATTGTCGACATCCTCGACGCCTTCGAGGATTGCGCATTCATCCCCCCGCGACCACTACCATCGCTAGAGAATGGCCAAGACGACTCTCAGGACTTGGATCTAAGCGGCTTTGACGACCTTCTAACTTGGCTCAATGACCCTAAGTACTCGGAGATTCGACGAATTGCATCTGACGGTGAAGATGACTTCACCGATTACCTCAGCGGTAAGTGTCAGTAACTTCTGTTACAGGAAGCTATCTAGATGCCATGCTAACCTTTCTACGCACCGCAGCACTCAAAAAGAGACACAGCAAAACAAACGAGGAGGCGAGATATCAGGGAACACTTCTCGGAAAGCCGAACAATCACGGAGATGTAGTGGTCGAGGGGTGGGAATTTCCTACACTCCAAGCCTGGATCTCGACGAAACTAGAGCCGGCACAATGTGACTCGAGACCCCCTAGCTCTGGGCTCAGCTCCCTCGCTGGCAAGTCTTCCCCGGAACTTGAAGATATCATTATGTCTTGAGCTGTCGAGGCGGCAAGGGTGGATGACTTGGTGGACGATGAGGTGTCGGTGAAACACCTTTGCAGCATAGCGACGGCGTTTCATGCTTTCTTTTCAAAAGAAGAGAAATGGAGTTATTGGTGTTTATTAACTAGCCCCAGAATCCCCAGAATTCCCGGCTTTTGTAGCGCATGGCTCTGTATAACTTAGGAATGAATATTCACATTGAGATCTGGCAGTTTGCCTAAATTAGCCATATTGGTGGAACTTTATTCCATCTTGAGTTTTCTACCGGGATGTACACCAAGATGGTTATGCTATTGTCACTACCTACCGTACCTTAGGTTGAATATTTGGGGTCAAGACTCCAGAGCACGATAATTTGTACAGAGTACGTACGGAAGTTGTCTACCGTGGGTTGGGCTAATACCCTTGGCGCGGTCGAATGTGAGACTCGGTAGGTTGAACACGGTAGATTGATTGCTTCTCACCAATCAGTCACCCATGGCGTGGAAAGGAGAAGACTCATACAATCCTTCGATTGCATTATTAATGTCGCGCAGCTTGCGGCCCCAATTTATGGGTTAGCCAACTTACAACACTCTATTGCAGATATGCACAGGAATATCGGATCAGCCGGTAGGGCGGCCTAGAAATCCCGGCATTAAAACTTGAATATGGATGATTTGAACGGGCTCTGGATGGCGTCGAAAAGCTGCTGCCTTATGCAGTTCCTGACCACGGGATTCATCGCCCAAGCCACAAGCTCGTCGCACTCGCTATGAGGTTCCACTATCAAGGCGGGCGGGCCGTCCTTCGACCCTACAACCCCGAAACACTTGGCAATGCAGCTTGACAAGTTGTCGGTGCGCCCCTCCGTAATCCGTTTTGGGTGTCCACCTCCTGACAGTCTATGGCTGTGTGGCTGTATTGGGGTTTGCCTGTACGTACTAATACGTATCCTGGAGGATAGATATAACGGTCAGCGGCCGGACGCTGGGAGCAATTGTAACCCCGACAGCCACTTCTTGCATACTAGTACTAGTAGGTACGCTGCACAGGGGTGCAAACAGTGAACTCAATTATTACCCACCACCATTCTTTTTTGGTCCTAACTCTTGTTCATTCCAATCCCCATTTGCCTGGCTGTCTATTGTCTTATAACACATCCAGAGCCCTCGGCAATCGGCGGCCATACCTTTTCCGTCGCCACCTTTGCAACTTGCTAGCGAAACCAAGCCCGGCAGTGCCCTCCTAACCAGCTCCGTCAAGCGCCAGCGTGATACTGCGGATTAACATTGATCATGACATCCACGGATGCGTCCCCCGTCGACGATGCGCACAGTACTAGGCCCTCGAGCGAAACCAGTCCCAACACGACAACCCTTTCATCCACCTTGAACCAGAACAGCAATGCAGAAGCGGCCGCCGCCATTGGGGGCGACAACAGCAACATCCCCAAGCCAAAGAGGATGGCATGCATGATATGTAGAAAGAGGAAGCTTAGATGCGATGGTGCCAAACCCAGCTGCAGCACATGCACCAGACTAAACCACACTTGCGCATACGACGAAGTCCGGAGGAAAAGCGGCCCCAAGAGAGGATATGTCAAGGCCCTGGAGGAGCGCCTCAGTGAGACTCTTGCTATTCAATTGGGTCGGCCAGGACCTGGTCAAGTTTGGGAGCTGACAATTGGCCATAGAACAAGTCGAAACCCTTCTCAAGACCCAGGAACCGCCACCGTCGGGCAATGTCACTACCTCGTCAGCATCAACCTCCCAGCCCAAGCGGCCTTCAGGACTCGGACAGGGCAGCCCTAGCACCGGCCAAAGTAACCCCCATGGGATTGCCCTGGACTTCAACATGGCACACCCTCCCATCTCAATCCCATCTGATCGCGACATGGACCGATGGAATATTAACCCCGCTGGCAATTCCCCCCAGAACCCAAACATGGATGACTTCAACTTCAACGCCGGCATGATACCCCCAGATCTGAACCAAACCAACAATTTCACCTACGAGATTATGCAGCTCGGTCTCCAAGAACCCTTACCGCCTCAGGACACCATAGACGAAATGTACGTTATCTGCCATTAGACAGACAGTGGAAGACGGAGCGGGAGAGAGGGGGAGAGAGGCCTCGTTGGCTAATTTACCACGCCACCAAACTTCAGCCACGAAATATTCTTCCAGAAAATTAGCCCCACATGTCCTATAATCCACAAGTTTAGGTACCTAGCCGCGATGAGCTTGTAAGTATTGATCTTGACATCTGGCACTCTTTTTGGCCTATGGGTTGCCTAACAATTCCAACAGGGCACCGACCCAGCGACCACCAGTGTGTCTTCGATATGCCATGTGGACTCTTGCCTGCTCAGTCACGGACAAATATCAACACCACAAGGACATTTTCTATGACCGAGCCCGCAAATACCTCGAAGCTGATTACATCAAAGGCCACGGTGAGCACATGATATCTGCTGGCCACGCCCAGACACACATTCTACTCGCAAAGTATGAGTTGAAGATGATGTTCTTTCCGAGGGCTTGGATGAGTACCGGTTCCGGCGTGCGGCTCTGTCAGATGTTGGTTTCCCCTCCCCGACCAAGCACACCAACATTCATTTCACCCTGCATACATATACTAACACCACCAACAGGATGGGACTACATCGTCTCGACGGCACGGGGCTGGATGTCAAGCAATGTATACCACCCCCGAGAGATTGGACCGAGAAGGAGGAGAGGCGACGAACCTTCTGGATGGCATTCTGCGAGGATCGATACGCGAGCATTGGCACGGGCTGGCCAATGGCCATAGATGAGAATGATATTTCCACCAACCTACCTACTTCAGACGATGCATTTGATCTCAGCCGCCCCGAGACGGCCCTGTCTCTGTCGGAGTCCATGAGCCCTTCGGGAGCGGCAAAGCTGTCGTCGTTTGGGGGCATCGTGCTCATGGCATGCCTCTTCGGCAAGAATCTAGTTCACCTCCACCGCCCGGATGCGGACGATCGCAACCATGATCTCAACGGTGAGTTCTGGAAGCGCCATAGGCACATGGACAACATTCTTCTCAACACGTCGCTATGCTTGCCGTCGCAGATGAAGCTCCCAGCCGGCCTCTCAAACCCCAACGTGGTATTTACCAACATGTGTATTCACACCTCAACTATATGTCTCCACCAGGCTGCGATATTCACTGCCGACAAGCATAGCCTTCCAGCGTCTGTGAGCGCCGAGAGCAAAATACGCTGTATAACGGCTGCAAATGAAATTGCAAGTATAATGCGCATGGTGTCGCACATGGATTTGTCGGCCATGAATCCTTTCATATCTTTCTGTCTCTATGTGGCCGCTCGTGTGTTCGTTCAGTATCTCAAAAGCCTCCCTGACGACAGCAAGACGATTGACTCACTTAGATTTCTTCTATCGGCCATGAACGCCATCAAGCGCCGGAACCCTCTCACCGAATCGTTCCTCGTACAGCTTGACGTCGACCTCGAGGCGTTGGGAGTGAGAATACCAAAGCTCAAGGCACTGTTTCCTCGGAGTGGAGACAATGCCCCGGGAATGCTTGGGAACCCTCATTCTAAAAAGGATCAGGCAGTCCAGGGTTCCCGAATCGGGATCATGTCGTCATATAACAACGAGTGCTTATTCATGAAGATGTCTGGGGATGATGGCAACCCGGCTGGGGCGCCGGAAATCATCACCCCCTCTAATAACAGCCAAGGACAGCAAGATACTCAGATGTCGGGCACACCTGGTCAGGCTACCGGTGGGGGTGGTGGAGGGGGACAGACGACTGGTTATCACTCTGGTCAAGGAGCCTGGTCGCCTGGTGATCACCGAGGTCTGCCACAGCGAGAAAAGAGCGGTGGCGAGTCGCTACAACAACATCTTTCAGGCATAATGATGAACCCTGGGTCAGGACGTATGTTTGACAAGTCAAACACGAGTAGTGCGGGGATATCAGACTCGAATAATGACGTCTCCGTATCCCCCGAACATGACATGTCAAAGAAGCCGACGCCAAATTCGAGTGCAGCCTCGGAGCACATGTTCGGGAACAACACTGGCAGCGGTAACAACAACCTCGCACCTGGACCGATGAATACTAGGTCCGGCTCCACGTCTTTCTCGCCAAGCCCAGCATCTGGTTCCCAGAATCTCGGCATGGGATCTGGGGACGGAGCAGCTAGCTTGTTTGCCGCCACCTCAGTTTATGGGCTTGGACCCAGCGGGATAACACCAGACCAGCGCTTTACCATGCCAAATACTTCTAGCGCAGACTTTGGGACGTCGGAAGGTTGGGATATTCAGGGCCAACAAGGTGTGGCCGAAGGGGTTCTGCGGAATTTGATGAATATGGGAACTTTGGAGATGATGGATCAACCACCGCCGATGGGATGGGGGTCTGGTGACTCATGAACATCTTGTTGAGTGAACCAATATGGCCGGGTCGTGACGTTCGGTCTTGTGGATTATACTTGCTTGGATGGGAAAGGGCATCCTCTACTCTGTAAGAATTTCTCACATTATGCTCGGCTATTTATTTGGGTTATATCCCTAGGGTGCCGGCGATTATTGAATCAATGAGTAACGACTGTGTATTTTTGGTGTCTCTGTGAAAGGATCCCGTTAATCTTTTGCTAGCAGATCTTTAGCTCGACGAAAAGTGTAAATGATATACGTATCAAAGCTCTTCTGAGGAAGCGCCTGCACCAAAACTACATGTGTATTAATACTCGGTGCTGGCTTCTCTATTAAAAGGTATTTAGTTTCTTACGCTCCCATGTCACTCGCCTGTACTAGTCCTCCCCTCGCCGGCGAAGTAGCAACTCTTCCAGTTATATTTCGTTCTCTCGTCCTCCATCTCTTTCTACACCGTTTGTTCCTTGCTGTCCTACTTCTGACTTGACTCGAGACCGACTGTCCGAAGGACGCTAAGATCAGTGTATGCGAGAACATATTTCGTCGGCGCCCATGAAACAATGGGGCTGGGCCCTGCTGTCTTGAATGCATGAACCAAGTCTCCCGTTTCCACGTGGTGAACCTCTATCCCGCTGCCCTCTTCACTTCCACCCGCGACATAGCTACCTTCGTGTGTAAAGCCTAGAAGGATGGAATGTTAGAAAGTTGAGCTCGTAGTTGGAGAGGGCAGAGTCTGTACGCACTGATGCTTCTGACTGGCCCGGCTATGGTTGTGATGGTCCTCTGGCATATCCAGTCTGCGGTGTCCCACAGCGATATGACGGCGTCACTACCGCCAGTGGCGAGATAGCGGCCGGTTGGCTGCAGCGCAACCGACAAGCAGGATGAGGTATGGCCGTTAAGCGTGAACTCGGTCCGCGGGTCGTCTTCCGGGAAGTAGTTCAGGCGGTACTTGGGGTCGAAGGAGGGATAGTCAAGGATGCGAGTCTTTCCATCAGGGCCGGTAGTAGCGAATATCTTGCTCCCGCTCCAGCAAAAGGCGATCTGGTTGGTCTGTTTGCCCTGGGGATGCGACGATATCGGGGTTGGCTGGCTCGGGGAGAGGACGTGGAGGACGTCTTCCTTGTTGCCTACTACGAGCGACTGTCCGTTGGAGTGCCAGGTGAGGGTGAAAGCGCCGCCCAGTCCCTTAACCTCGTTGATACAGGTGCGGGTGCGGACGTCCCAGAACTTGGCGACCCCGTCCGGGCTGACGCTGCAGAGCTCGCCTTCCTTAGCCGGGTTGAAGGCAACCGTCTCGATCATGGCGGCGTGGCCCTTGAGCTCGGTCGAGTTGCGCACGTTGTTTCGTTCGGGATTCCACACGCGTAGGGTCCTGTCGGGGCCGCCGGTGGCAACCAAGGTGGATGCAGAATTCCATGCGATGGAGCGGATTGAGCTGTTTTGGCTCGAAATCCTGGCGGCAGTAGGGTCACTGTACGTGACCTGTCTTATGCTCGACGATGCAAAGTGCTTCGGGAATGCATCCTTTGTGAGGTAGGGCGGCTGCGCCCGACTCTTGGATGTCGGAGCCATCGTTGCTTGAATCAAGGTGGTGTCTATAATTTCACACAACCCGCGGCTTCAAGGTAAGGAGGTAGGTAGTAAGGACCTAGGTAGACCGTCCGACGGTCTGACGTCGGAGGATCTTGTCCCGCCCTTCTGTGTGATTGATGTTTCTGTCGGCGAGGAATGCTTATCTGCTGCGAGGATTGGATGTTGCCACACTGCACTGTTTCCAATTCCAAACAAAGTGGATTCGAAAGGGAAGAAGGCGCGGTTCGATGCCTCAACTTTCTCATATCCTGTTGCGGTGCGGTTGGTGTAGAACTTTGTATTGCAGGTCGTCCAGGTTTACAATATGCGTCCGCTGGTGTTTTGATGATTTGCTGAGCAATGATGGGATCCTTGTTGTTTGCAAGTCTCTGATAAAATTGGAACTGACAAGTTTGAATATTTGGTAGGCATTCAAACTATAGTCGCATGGATGCTATTGTATTTATTGTATTCAATATGGACATAATTGGCGAGGGATAGGTATAGGCTCTGGAGCGGAGCGGAGCGGATGGTGAGGGAGCGGGTGGGCGGCGCGGGACAGGTGGAACAGTCCCCCTGCGTGCACCGTGCACCTCCTAGCAGCATCCCTGTCCGTGACATCAACGTACCGCGCAATCTATCTAACAACCACCCACCCACCCATACGATACTACGCCTGTGATTTCAAGTGCGTGACACCGTCAAACCCATCAACCTTGGATAAACTCGAAAGCCAAAAACCAAGCCAGCCCGCCCGCCCGCCCGCCAATAACGCTTACGCGATACGTACCAATTTGGAAATGATATGGACACGGTGTATCCGTACTAATTGACAAATCGCCCCTTCAACCCAAGCTTTGATATGACCGCGAACGTGCTTCCCCGGCAGCATCGGGCGATGTGATAGATCATCCCCTGCTGACGACACATAAGAAGCCAGCAATGTACTGGCCCATTGGAACTCCAAGAGTCTTCGCAACTGCGAGTGCGCAAGCTCAACAAGCACAAGCTCCGTCGGGAACACACTTATCACACGATGGCGCCGACTCTTCACGAACTGAGGCAGATGATCCTCCTCCGTCTGGACCGCCGACGAGATCGTCCACCTTCGACATTCAGAACACGCCCATAACCCCCATTACCCCCGCCACCCCGGGCATTAGGTCGGTCGAAGACGAGGCCGACGACTATCTTCAACACCACTCTTCCCACCCTCACGCCCACGGCTTGCACAATGTCCCATCGCTGGTGCCCAGCTGCGTCCCGTCCACCGAACCCATCCTGGGGCTCCGCATCTCTCGATCCGGTCACCTGTTTGCAACCATCACCAAAACGTCCATCACCATCTGGCAGACCAAGCCGACCGTCATCCTCGCCGTCGTAGTGCGCTCGGAAACGTCGCTGTCAACATACGGCACCAATGTGTCTCTCATGCTGCGTCCCGACTCGGCCATCCTTGTCGTTCAGACCACTGGCGGCTACCTCATCACCTACTCGGTCGCCTTCGACTCGGACTCGAATGTCTATAAGGCACACTTTATCAGCCACCATAATATCCAGAGGAGACGGCAGAGCCATGCCCTGAATCCTTCCCTCCCGCCAGACCAGATAATGTGGGGTGCCGGCGAGGGGAATGGCGTGCGCGACCTCAGCATCCGCTTCCGCATGGTCATTAAAGTCGACGCCGGGATCCAGACCACCATCGCCCTGGACGAGGAGCTGATAGTAGCAACTAAGAAACCCTCGGCTGTCCAGTGCATTCTCTGGTCGCCAGACCAGTCTGGGAAGCAGACAAGCACCGAGATCCTCAGTCGCATGGCTTGGATGGAGAAGAAGGTCTCGCTGGTACACATGATACACGACCGGCCCATGAACCTGTCGACCTGGATCACCAGCGATGGAAAGGCCTATGCCGTTCAGCGCCATAGCCTACCCTCGAGCGCCACGTCGGTATCGTCAACAAGCAGCGATTCAGTCGAGCCGGAGCGGCCGAAACTTTTCAAGGGCTTCTGTTTCCATGCCCCGGGCTCGGATATCGAGCGCGCTACCCGATCTACCATAAATGCGAGGTTTTCGCTCATCGCTGTCGGCTGTGCGGACGGTCGCATCCATGTCTACTCTGCCAAAGACTACTCGGGGAATATACCCCCATCGCATACACACACACTGCCAGTGTCTTTGTCTTCGTCTGGAAGCGTAACCACTCTCGTATACTCGCCGGACGGATACTGTCTCTTTGCCGGCTACGAGCTGGGCTGGGCAACTTTCAGCGTGTTTGGGAAGCTGCAGTCTCACAGCTTCGGGACGGGCGCCACGCCCGGCACCGCGTCTCCAGAGGGATGGCTGTCCGGAGTCTCGGAGGCGGGCTGGGTTGGTGGAGCGTGCGAACTTCTGATGATTGGAAGGCAGCTGGAGACCATCTGGCTACTTGAGATGGCTCGAAACTCGGTGACGGGGTGCTACAACCCGACCAACGTCTTTCGCACAATGCTGCAGACTACTTCGGGCGTCATGGTGTACAGGGGCTATGATCTCCCCGACCTCACTACCATATCGGCCGAACCATTTCTCTGGCACCATGCCCAGATCCCCCCGACATATTTGATGAACCAATGGCCCATAAGGTGCTCGGTGATATCGTCGGATGGCCGCTACGTGGCCGTGGCCGGTCGCCGTGGGCTTGCGCACTACAGCGTCAACAGCAGCCGATGGAAGACGTTTGCCGACAAGGCGATGGAGAACGAGTTCCAGGTCAGGGGTGGCATGTGTTGGTACCAACACATCCTCGTTGCGGCTGTGGAAGCAAATAGGACATTTGAACTGCGGCTGTACTCGAGAGAGTCCAACCTAGACCAGAGCCACATTGTCCACACCCAACAACTCCCAGCGCCCGTAGTGCTCATAACGCAATCGGGCGAAGATTCACTCTTAGTATACACATACGAGAACCTCTTGTATCACTTCATCTTTGCGCCGGGGAACAACACGGTCAACCTAGTCCAGGTCGGCCAGATTGCTTTTCACGGCATCGTGAGGTCACCGGCCAGAGTCCGGGGCCTGAGCTGGATCCTGCCAGAGAGCCAGCTGACAGACGGCGATCCATCTCAAGACGTCGCGGTGGCGTCCGTCTTGTTCCTTGTGGACGGAAAGCTTGTGCTGCTCCAGCCATCGCTCAATCACGAAGGTCACTTGAAATACGACATGAAGGTGATTGCGCAAAGTGTCGAGTTTTACGCCAGCATGAAGGATCAGCCCTTCGTCGCAAGTGACACCTCCCTAGATGGCGACGTTCAGCACCTTCCGTCAGAAATTTGGGGAAAGTCATTGAAAAGGTCGCTCTGGATGTTGGACGGCGGAGAATTGAAAGTTTGGCCCGACTTCCAAGGAGTTACAAACTCGACGTCTAGCGACGCAAACCGAGATGTCCCTCCCACCGTGTCGATTCCGATCGACTTTTACCCCTTGTCCATCCTTCTGAATAAAGCCCTGGTGCTCGGGGTCGAGGCAGACCTGATCCAGAGACGGGACGTAAACTTTGCATTCTTTCGCTTTGCTATCAGGGTAGGTGTTTCGCCCCGCCCCCGAAATTGCGCGCCCGTAGGCTCCGAATCTATGCTGACAAGAATACCGGCCACTGTAGACTCATCTATTCTTGCCCGAGGTCCTCCGCTTTCATCTCACACTCAGCAACGGTGCGGAGGCCCTGTCCTTGGCTAGGCACTACCAAAGCCTAGAGTATTTCTCCCATGCGCTCGAAATATTGCTGCATCACGTTCTAGACGATGAGGTGGACACTGCCCCAAAGCCCGATGAGGCGGTGCTGCCCAGGGTATTGTCTCTGTTGTCCTCCTTCCGGGACTACCTCGACATTGTGGTTCAATGCACCCGAAAGACGGAAGTTAGGTCCTGGCGTACGCTGTTTGCATACTTACCTCCACCGCAGGAGCTTTTCGAAGAGTCACTGCTCAGGGGGTCGCTGAAGACTGCGGGCGGCTACCTGCTGATACTGCACACGTTCGAGGAGCTCGAAACGGCATCGGAGCAGTCGGTGAGGCTACTTGCTCGGGCGATGAGAGAGGAGGACTGGGACCTTTGCAAGGAGCTTGCCCGGTTCCTGGCAGCGCTCGACGAGACGGGAGAGACGCTGCGGACGGCAATGGACCTGGTGAACAGCGACGCCGTGACGGACAACAGCGACGCGACGCAGCTGGCAGCCCGTCTTCAAATCCCGCCGTCCAGAAAGAACGGATCTGGGACCTTGTCCAGCGGGAGCTTGGTTGGAGAGAGCGACGGCCAATCTAGTGACACGAGCAGCATTGGATCCGCAAGTCGCTCAGATTCCAGGTAACAATGTATTTCACCGTTGGCGCAAACTAGAGGCTTCTTGAAATGTAATGATTTGTGAGCCTATTTCTACTTTCATCCATGTGTATATACGTTGCATTCTCGCGGATATGAAGAAGGTCGGCTGGCGGTTTCAGCATTTCGCGCGGTGCTCATTGCCATGTTCGTAGTCCGTATGGATGCGGGAGTGATGAGCGCACAGACCAAGAGACCAGGCGCTAATTCTGCGGGGCTGTAGTGAGAGTTCCGCCAGCAGTGACCTCGCTCCGCTGCCCGGGAATTTCTAGGCGCACCAGCGTCCGTCCAAATGCCACCTACCCATCCAAGCAGGCTTCTTCCTTCTCCATCACTTTGTACTCACTTACTCACACCCAAGACTTCCTTTCCGCGAATCCGAACTTGAGGCATCGCTATCGCGTCTCCTTTCTCCATCAACTACGCCCGGGCACTTCAACCCACATCTAGCTCGCACATCGCACCGCCGGCCAGACATTCCCAAGCCAAGTTCCACCACCACCTTTTCTACCCCGCCACTACTGCACATATCTGGTCGCGATGGACGAGTTCGTCAGCGAGTCTGATAGCGATTATACTAGTTATTGGCGGGATTGGGTAAGGACGCCTCTTCTTCACATGTCATGTCTGTCGCCGGCACCACCACTTCTACCGCCAAAATACCATCATCAATCACCCCTGCCACATATACACACATGCAAAGACTCGGGGCCCGTCCAAGTGCCGGCCAACCTTAATGAATCCCATGCCTTCGCCGCTTCCATTTCACCTTTCTTCTTCTAAACGACTGCACCCGATCTGCACCAACCCCACCATCCCTTGCCTTTCTCTCAAGCCCCGCCCCATGTCATTGTCGGAAACAGACACGACATCCGAGAGCACTGTCGGTTCCGATGACTCATGTGTCCCCTACGACTCCCTGCCACACCTTCCCCTTCCTACAGAGTGGGAACCGGGCCAGGAATATGCCTACAGGGTCTGGGTTTCCTCCCTCCCTCCTGCCCCCCCGTTGTGGCTACTGGCCTTGCCCAGCAGTGCCAACTATAGACTCGAGCGCACCCGAAAGAAATGTCCTTGCTAACATGGTGGGTTCCTACCCGCCTTACGTTGATGTAGTTCATATCAAGCAGAGGCAACGAGTACTTTTGCGAGATCGACGAGGAATATCTCACAGATAGATTTAACCTCACCAACCTCAACACGGAAGTGCAGTACTACCAATATGCCCTAGACCTCATCACGGACGTGTTCGACCTTGACTGCGACGACGAGATGCGCGAAACGATCGAGAAATCGGCCCGTCACCTTTACGGCCTGGTGCACGCTAGGTACATCGTGACGACTAGGGGGCTGGCCAAGATGCTCGAAAAGTACAAGAAGGGCGACTTTGGGAAGTGCCCGCGCGTCATGTGCAACTCGCACCCCTTGCTCCCGATGGGCCCATCCGACATACCAAACCTCAAGCCAGTAAAGCTATACTGTGCCCGCTGCGAGGATCTGTACAACCCCAAGTCTTCCCGCCACGCCACCATCGACGGCGCCTACTTCGGCACCTCGTTCCACAACATACTCTTCCAGGTCTACCCGGCCCTAGTCCCGCAAAAGTCTACCGAGCGGTACGTGCCCCGCGTTTACGGCTTCAAGGTGCACGCTGCCGCGGCCCTCATCAGGTGGCAGAACACGAGGCGTGACGAGATGAGAAGACGCCTGCGCAAGAACAACGTAGACACGGGTTTCAAGGACGATGATGAATGCGACGATCTCGAGGATGAGGACGAGGATGAAGATGACATTGGAGTGGATGAGCACGGAAGGCCCATCGACCCGGAGGCTATGGTGGGTGTCGCGTAAGGGACGGGGCGGTTTGAGGGGGGGGGGAATGGTTTTTTGGTTTTTTCGGCCGTAGATGTGTTCGTAGTGAGCGGCTGAAAAATAATGACAGAAGCCAAAACGAGGGGGAAACACCTCTAGGCGCTTACGATTTCTACGATCTCGCCACACACCGCGTGGTAATGTGTTATTAGGCAAACGAGAAAGATGTCACTTTCCTTCCTGTCATTGAAGCGAACGGTTGCTAGCCGTTGGATTTGCATCAAGGGTTCATTAGGATGGGATCGGCAAGGTAGACGGATCATTTATACGGCTTGTTGTATTTCTCTCTTTTTTTTGGAGTTTTAGGAGTAATAGCGATGGTTCGGATGATTCATACATAACCAGCATCTAAATTGACCGCCTCTCCCTTATTCTTTGTCGCTTGGCTTGTGTGATTAGATACTGAAGTCTCTGCCATCTTGATGAGAATTAAGCAACAGCACAAGAAACCAAGCGACAGATGGATGGACATGGCAGCAAAAAGTTGCACTTCGAAATTCGTGGAGGACAGACATACAACGAGCAGGGCGGGAGGTCATGCCATTGTCCCCGCCTTGTTGGAGCTGTGGGTTACACACCAGTGTCGACCAGGACCAGAAACAAATATTAACGGGGCAGATACGACTCGAAGTCTTCGGCTGCCATCGTTCTGATTCCCGACTTGTCTATTTTATGTGTGCCGTGTGTGCCCGACCTCTAATCTGGCATAAATACTTTTGCAACATGACACCATACTACGTAGCACGGGGTGTGTCTAGGCAAACGCCAGCAACACGGTTGGTTTAACTTCATGTTGGACTTGAAATAATGAAAAAAAATGAGAATAAAACGAGTGAAATTATCCGCTGTGGAGTATGTAGTCAAGCATTCAAGCATTCATTGGTAGATATAGAAACGTACGTCGTCCGGAGGGATGCGCCAACTGAAAATCGACTCACGTCAAGATGCATTGAACTATCACTCGGCGCGAGATTGGATGCTCGTACTCTCACCCTCGAGTATTGTTGACTTTGGCGGTTGTTTGGGCGAGAAACTCATGCCATCGGTCCTCATACCGGAGCCATTCCTGCTCAAACTATCTTGGGCAGTACCGTCGTTGTGACTGAATGTGCGGCCGGACGACTCGATTGCATCCTCCTCGTCACCGGCCCGGATGTAGTATCTTTTCTTGTCGGTTGCGAAGCTGTAGGATCCCAGGCCGGCCCAGAAGGCCTTGTCCACGGACCTAGGTCCCCAGGACCATCCTGCCCCCTGTGAGATGGGCATGTGGTAATAACGAAATCCAAGTATAGCGGACAGCGTGCCGATCAAGTAGCCAGAGAAGATGTCGAAGGCATGGTGGCGGTAGTCAACTAGTTCTTCTTAGCTCATGTTTCACGTCTTGTTCCAAGGGAGGATTGTACTTACACCATCGGCTAGATGCAATAAATACGGAGCCGAAAAAGGGAAGGAGCGCAATTGCGAACAGGTACAAAGGAGGGGCAGCAGCCTGGCGACGGACGGCGAGGACGGCTCGGCTATGCGAGGAAATGTTGCCGACAGCCTGCGACTCCGAGTCATTATTGTCATCGTCCACGCACGACGTAGACGCCAGGACGTGGCGGGACGGAGGAGACTGAGGCAGGCGTGAGGGAAATGCGGCGAAAGAGGCGTCGGTGGGGTAGGCGGCAGGCGTGACGAAGGGTATGGTGATGGTGAACTTGCTAGCAATGAATAGCGAGAGGTAGATGAGGCCGGCCGCGGAGGAGGACGAGTGACCCGAGGGAAAGGAGCGAAAGCCATCGTCCATCATGTGCGTGTCCGTCTCTGTACAAATGGCGTGCGTCACAAGCAAGCCAGCCCCGATAAGGAAGTCTTCCTTCTTAGCCAAATCGGGCTTGCAGCGGCTGATCAAGTCGGGACGAGGCTTGCCAAACATGTTTTTTAACCCGTTCGTCACAAACATGGCAGCGCACATAGCGAGGATCAGGCCCAGCCAGCCCGTGTGCAGTTCCCACAGTTTGCGCTTCCATATCAATGACCTTGGCGTTCCCTTGGGCACAGTCGGGCCGGGCACGAAAATGAGTGCAACTGCGGCAACAATCAGGATTGGGACGGCGCCATTTGTGATGTAAAGGATCTCGACCGGCACGGTTTCCTTCTCCTTGTATGGAAACGCTATGGTCTCATTGTCGAGGCTGAAAGGCCGTTTAAGGGGTTCAATGTCGCCAAGTACCCACGCTACGATGGCAAAGGCCAGGAGGACCACCCAGTCGGTTACGTACGAGGCTACAAGCTTCCATGATGGTTTCTTGACATTGGCGTTTCCCGACATGGACGTCGACAGGTGGGCAAGCCGGCTGCTGCCGGACTGTTTTCCCATGACAGACGCCGAAAGGAACAGGGGACGCGGCAGGAGGGGGGGTGCGGTGCCCGTGGAGTTGGCAGCGGTGGGTACTGTCAGTGTCGACCTCTGGAAAGGATGAGTGGTGAAGCGAGTCTGGTCATGAGCTTGGCGGTCACTGTCGAGGTTACTATTGCTCGTAATGGCGCCGTCGTGGTCTTCGCTGTCGATTTGGATTGAGGAGGAGGAGGAGGAGGAGGATGGTGAGGGTGATGGCGCGGAAGAGCGAATTGGGTTGAGTGGGTTCAGGGGCACAAGAGACGAAGTGGAAGAGTTGGCTTCGCCGTAATACTGTGGTTGCCGGAGGGGAGAGAGCGGCATTTCTGTCTCACGCCTCCTTCCTCGCTAGCCTAGATGATGTAGAGAGAGTGAGGGAATTGAAGTAGCAGCCGAGTCTCCGGGAGATGTGTGGGATGTCTTGGAAGAATGCGGGGATCGGCGTTCATTAAAGTTAGGGGGTGGAGGAGAGATGGTGGGAACAATGATCGTAGTTTCTATGCTACTATGTAACTAGGTAATGTAGGTCGGTTGGGACTCGGTTGGCTTGATTGGGCTGTCATGGAGAGGTGCGTAGGAGCATTTCTTTTCGACCGACTACTGCTACTACTGCTACCACTGCTACTACTGCTGCCTGCTGGTGCCACTTCTACGCTACTAGTCAACGAATGGGCTTGATGTGAGTGTGGTAATATAGAGGAGATAACTGGGAAAGATGAAGCAAAATGTGGATATAAGAGAAATGGGGGACAATGAGAAAATACGAGAAGACGAAACCAATTCCAACATTGAGGAGGGGCGGGTGAACAGGTGTGGCAAGTCGATTTTAAAAAGGGCCCCAAAGAAGGCTGAGCAGTTCCGGATGGGATCGATCGCGCCCACCACTTTAGGAAAAATAAGAAGAATGATGCAGAAAACTATCCATTGCATACGAATTACCGCCGCTGTGCCATCAAATGATCCACTACCTTTGGCGACGTTTGCGGTAGACTAATGCTGCAAAGCCCAATGTTGTTGCTGCTCAGCCAGCACCAAAAAGTTCACCAATCTCGAGGCGCGGACCGATGGTGGACTGAGGCTGTGCGTCTGTTTGAAGGCGCCAGTGATGCAGGGTGGGTGCGAAGATGGAAAGGGGTCGCGTGGTTGTCCCCACCGATATGTCAGCCCCCGAGGGCCCCAACCACCCCTGCCACTCGCTCACTCCTTCCTTCATTCGAGCCGACAGCTCGGCCACCATTTTTAAGCTTCATGACGCGTGTCTCGTCTTCTTCGTCGTCGTCGTCGTCCATGTGCTTCTTCAATGCAGAGATATTGCAGGTATTTGCGTACGCACTATGTACGTATACGTGCAATGTACATAGGTATTTACTGTTGGCATACGAGTTGAAGGTCCAGTCGGCTCGCTCCCGCAGGATGCGACCGGATTGAATATCGCCAAAAAAAAAACCCCCAGCATCGGGCAATTAATCAGGCAGTGACTAGTTAGCGGGCGGTACTGCAACCCTGCAACCTTGGCAGTTAACCTCTTGTGGTACTCCCGCTGCGCCTTATTCTTATTATTTTTATTTTCTGGTGCAAAACACAAACAAGCATCCGTCCCTTCTCCTACCTTGGCACGGTAGTTTAAACTGTTGTAGGGATTGAGAATAATTCGTAGCATTGCGTTACCGAATTGCCCGCTCATTCCCCTATCCATTGTGCGTCCTTTCGCAGTTTTAGGGCTCAAAGTTTATTTCAACCTCACACCCCTCCGCTCTCCATTCTCCGTCGGCCGGCCATCGCCTCGACAAGAGGACGGTTCCGGCATCGCTGTCCCCGGATGATATGCCTACTCTCGGACCCAAGAATGACTCGACTTTGGCTGCCATTTTCACACAAACAAGGTGTGCCAAGATGCTCATCCCTCGGCCTTTGGTGGAATTCAATTTGGGTACACTTCTCTGCGATGAGCCACGGAGTGCTGCCACCGTCGAGACTCGCCAGTGGGCAGCCGCCATAGCTGCCGTGAACCAAACTCAGTCGCGTGCGAGCAGGGACGGGAGAAGGGGTAGCATGAGTTGATAGACAAACTCCAAGCTTGATATGCGAAGGAAGGTGAATGCTATCCTCAAACCTCGTCCCTCAGGTCAAGATACACTCATATATATTGATAGGTCGGCGAGAGAGAGAAATACTCGTCTCGCTCGCACTGCTTTCCCCTTCCAGGCAACAGCATCAACGCCCTCTTCATCTCCTCGCGTCTGCTGTATGTATCTTCATCATTCCGACAGCACCACCAGCAAGGCCTAGAAGTATTCTGGTTTCACCCACTACCGCCACGTTCAAAGGTCTAGTGCTTTTCGCCGTCCTCATCCACGACGGGACAGCGGCCAAATGCGTCCCACTGAGGAGTCCCGTTTGGGAGCCCACGGCATATGTTAGCTAAAGTGATGGGGTGATAAAGAATTATGCGGGAACTGTTGAACCAATAGTAAATTATACTGACACCCATCCACTCCTTGCTACGACTCCATGGAGAACAAATGCAGAACCGGCTCGGACGGGGCCTGTTCGTATGCGAACTGCGATAGCACCTGAACATGTGGCGGAAGCTGCGACCCGGGACCAGTCTGCGGTAGTGTTGCTGGTACACCAAAGGTTTGCTCGAGCAGTTGCTGCAACACGAACACGGAGACATGCGAGGAGACGCTGAACATGTGTGTTCCCTGGCGGCGGGCTGTGATCTTGCCCACGGCCTGTGTGGGTAGCTAGTCCCGAGCAGCTCCCTCGAACCGTGCAACACGGCAAGCTCGGGCAACATTTGCGATGACCCGACCAAACCCTACTGCGACAGCCAGTTGGAACAGTGTCTGGACGCCGATTCCGGCAGGGACTCGAGCACAGCCGCCAACTGCGCCTCGGCCTTCAGTACAGGCCGCAAGGGACAGACGACCTCCTCCAGCGGCAGCGGCCCCATCAGCGATCCAGGCAGCGGCCTCACTATTAGCTCGGACGGCACTTGCGGGGGGACAGACTAATTCAAGTGCCCGGCCAGCATGCAGTGCTACTCCCGGTACGGTTCGTGCGGATCAGCGTCCGACAACTGCGGAATCGGCTGTATGGGGGACTTTGACGAGTGCGAGGGTAGCGACGGTTAGTCAGGTTCCTCCTCGCTTATGAAATCAAAATCCTGCGTGGCTTGGTCTTGAGCGAAGAAGAGTGCGATCACCCATAGAAAATAAAAGCCATGACCTAGATATCTTCAACATGCTCCCAGGTGGTCGTACAATAAGAAAGTTCCCTAGCTTTTCATTCTTTCCGACGATCGAAGTGAGGTATGCGAGGTGTAAATGATGGTGAAAATAGAGGACAGAACGACCCTCTGCCCCATCAAGAAAAGCGAGAATACTCACAACTAGAGGACCTGTCTAACATGCACCACCGTACACCATGTGGAGAGATTGGGTCCTGGCTGACGCAAATGTCGAGAGAATGCAAACTCGAGAGGCAGCAGCAGCAGCGAAGACACCCCCACAATCATTTTGTTTTGCCACTGAGAATTCATGGTCGATGTGTCCACCGATATGTTTACAGGGCTTTGGAAGTCTACGGTTGAGCTGTCTTGTTGAACTATATGACATCCGTAGATATCGCAAAATGGGCCAATAGACCAGGCTACCGGCAAGCCGGCAAGCCATCTCCACCAGGCTTCTGCTTTCTCTACACCTTACTTTTCCTTCTTGTCCCGCCCCAGGTTCCTAGGGCGAGGGGTAACCAAGAATTTATTGACCTTATGCTTCCTCCTTGTCTTGTAACCACTCTTGGCCTGGCATGATAGAAAACTTAGATTAGTTGATGTTCCAAATAACACACAGTTAGTAGGGGAGGTGGTTGAGGGAGCATGACTGACCAGTGTGCCCCAAGGGCTGGTTGGAATACGGTTACTCTTGGATTTTCCACGACCGCCGCCGTGAGGGTGGTCCACCTTATTCATTGCAACACCACGGACGGTGGGCCGGATGTTGAGCCAGCGGCTCCTTCCTGCCTTGCCCAGCTGACGCTTGTTATAGTGCACGTTACTCGCCACGCCAATGGTGCAACATGCGTCCCTGTTGACCTTGCGCACCTCGCCGCTCTGGAGCTTGACATGAATGTAGGAGTCATCCTTGTTTCGAGAAGGGGTGCTGCTGCTGCTATTGCTGTCATTCTCTCCGAACCTCCCTGCTGCTTGCTGCTCCTGCTGCTTCTGCTTCTTGGCGGTTGAACTATCTTTCGAAACAACGACGGCAAAAGTACCGGCGCTCCTGCAAAACACGGCCCCGGCGTTGCCTCTGGAACCGACATTGAAGATGGTGGTACCTACGGGGACCATGTGGAGCGGCAGGCAGTTCCCTCTCCACGCCGTCTTTGAAGCCAGGATACCCGGGTCTATCACGCCGCCCATGCTGTCGAGGAGGTCCTTGGGGAGGCCAGCGCGGTAGCTCTGGATGACGTCGCCAGCACGCATCCCGTCGGCGGCGATAATGTAGCTCTTCTTGCCAGTGGCCTGCTCGGTGAGGAGAGCGATGTGGGCGCTGCGGTTCGGGTCATACTCGATGCGTTCAACAATGTGAGGACCCGCGCTCCAGCGGTCAAAGTCGACGATCCGCAACCTCCTCTTGTGACCTCCTCCGCGATGTCGCACCGTAATGTGCCCCGTTACGTTCCTGCCTCCCTTGGCCTGGCCCTTCTTGGGCAGAGTCAGGGGTTTGAAGGGCCTGCCTTTCCAGAGGTGGTCGTTTATTGGACGCTTGAGGTGCCTCACGCCTGGCGTTCGGGGCTTATAGCTCCTTAGGACGGGACTTGAGCCTTGGTTGGACTTGTTGGAGGGTGAAAGAGAAGAGGAAGCATTCGGTGGCGGTGGTGCGTAGTTGGCAGTAGCATACCAGGCAGCCCTAGGGAAAGTTCGGCTTGATGAGCTACGGCATATTTGGATGGCTCGTAGGGACCATGGGTGAAGCTTTGGCTGCAACATGGTTCTAATTGGTCCTGTGCTTGGGGGTCCCAGGAGTGGACGTTGGGAGATGACCACCTTCTAAGAACTGTCCCCCTTTCAGACCATCAAGCTTAGTTGATACGTATAAATCTAACGGTATAGACTGAGCTTAGTTCCGAGTCGCGCTTCAATTCGGGTTCGGGAAAAACTCATTGGCGGGTGAGTGCCCGCCATTGGAGTATTACGTAATCAGCAACATAGCGCCATTCCAGCGTCTAAACATCGATAATCGATTGCGACTCCATGAGCCCGCTTATTCCGCTCCACCATCATCCGCTGCATTATTCGTCGATATTTTTGACATCTAGATTCTGTAAGCTCCGTAAGTGATATAATTATCCAGGCTGGGATATTTTCTCCTTGAATTTTTATTTTGTTTTCTTAAAAGAGAAATAAGACAGTCAGAGCCTCACCGGATTCTTGGATCGAGTCATAGGCCTAGATGGGTTCGTAGCCAAGGTAGCTTTAACAACATGGGAAAGCCGAGGGATATGGTCTTTGAATACGGAGCATCCGTACCCATGAGAGTAACAAAAGTCGCTGGAGACTGGTTGGCCAAGGATGTCTCTGGCGCACCGGCCTACACCAGCACCACCATGACAACGACTACGGCAATCGCGCATTACTACATAGTTATAATCATGTCCAATGGATCATTTCAAGATGTCTGATATGTATTGCTTGGTCCCGGTCGGCCTGTCTGGTGTATGTGATGGCTTCTCATCTACCGTCACCAAATTGACTAAGGTTTAAACCCATCGCTTTGAAAACGTGCCTATGTAATCCGCTCCAAGCGTGGATGGAACCGACATACTGGCAGGTTTGCAGGCGTGCAGGAGACATGAAGTGACCGCGACGGCCAATGGAAGAGGCGTTGCTCTGTCGTTGCCAGTGTTGACGGTGGGTCGTCTCTTGGGAAGGTACAGTGCTGCCGGGGGAGGAGGAGCATCGCATGTACCTTGTACTGATTTTGGCTGCTCCACCGCTGCCCTCTATGGAAGGACTATGCACAGTGTGAATTTGCGGGCATAAACGCCAAGCAAGTGGCCGGAGGAACGCCGTGGGAGCGTGAAGAACGCGGCAGAATTCCAAGTTGGTGCAGCTACCTGGACAGTGCGAAGAGTGCATTGGCCATGCACGTTTGGCACTGGTCTTGCCAGTCTCACAGGCCTAACGCGATTCTCATCGCGCTACCCTTTGGAACCGCGCAGCGGCCCACAAGTACACGGTACCTTCTGACTTCCCACCTCGCCTCTCAAAAACAAGCAGCCCAGTCCACCACCCATAAACACCTACTTCAGTCTCAGCATCCCCTCCTCTTTTCTTCCTTTCTGTCAACCACATTTGTGAGCCTCAGTTTTACTCTCCAATACCACGCCTTAAGAGAACATCATATCTTCTCTCACTGTCCTCTGCCAGCTGCAGTGACTCTCACTCGAGTCCCGACACCGTCCCAGGCAGCTCCTCCCCCAGCATTCCAACTCGGGTCTCGGTTCTGATTCACCCTCGATTCCGCGTCCATTTGCTCCACCAACCCTCAAACCTTGAAACACACAAAACACGGTAGACAACTTCTACTCCAAACGCGATTGTCATCATGCCTCCTGTAAGTATTGCATACGATAAGCAGAAACTTCCTCTCAATCGCACATGGCACCGTCAAGGCTTCTCGGCTCGGAACGGCCGCCAGTTTGAAGAATGAACCATTCCACGACGCGTCTCAAACCCCTCACTCATGCCTGCTTGCCTGCCGTTAGAGCCTCTAATCGACTAATATATACCACAGCAGGGACGCACCACCAGATCCCGCCTCGTTTCCGATGAGAACGACGAGAACAGCGGCACGCGTATGATGACGCGAGCCAAGGCGGCCGCCCTCAACGTCGATGAGCTCTCCCTCCCTGCAAAGCCCCTCCAGAAGAAGTCAGCTGCCAATGGCGCACATGGTGGTGGTCAGCGTAAGAGGGCTGCTTTGGGAGATGTGAGCAACGTAACCAAGGTTGAGGCCAGTGATGGCAAGAAGGGTGGAAAGACTGGTCTCGTCTCCAAGGCGACTGCCAACCGCATCCAGAAGAACGCCCACGCTGCTGCTGCCGCCGCCGCCGCACGCACCACGCACACCACCAAGGACACCAAGAAGGCCGACACCAAGTCTTCGCGATCTGGCTCTGGTGCCGGATCCATGGCTGCTGTCCCCAAACGCAAGGCGCCCTCATCCACTACCACCGCTTCCGTGAAGGAAGAAGCCAGCACTGACGGCGAGCCTCTACGCAAGAAGCTGCACACCATTGATGAGTCGGAGAACAAGCAACGCTCTTCTGCCGCCATCTCCAAGCCTCAACCTCAGCAACAGGCTGTCCCGGTAGAGCCTGAAGTTTTCGCCTACCCCCCAGGTGTCAAGGACCTCGATGCAGACGACATTGATGATCCCTTGATGGTTGCGGAGTATGCCACTGATATTTTCGAGTACCTCCGCGAGCTTGAGGACACCTCTCTCCCCAACGCCGCCTACATATGCCACCAGGATGACCTTGAGTGGAAGACGCGTGGCATCCTCGTTGACTGGCTCATTGAGGTTCATACCCGCTTCCACCTTCTTCCGGAGACTCTTTTTCTCGCCATCAACATCATCGATCGATTCTTGTCGGAAAGGGTTGTCCAGCTCGACCGCCTGCAGCTGGTTGGTATTACCGCCATGTTCATTGCCTCAAAGTACGAGGAGGTCCTGTCGCCCCATGTCGGCAACTTCAGACACGTTGCCGATGATGGCTTCAGTGAGGACGAGATTCTGAGTGCAGAGCGTTTCATACTTAGCACCTTGGGCTACGACCTCAGCTATCCGAATCCCATGAACTTTCTCCGTCGCATCTCAAAGGCAGACAACTATGACATCCAGTGCCGTACCGTCGGCAAGTACCTCATGGAGGTCAGCCTCCTTGATCACCGCTTCATGGCCTATCGTCCTAGTCATGTTGCTGCTGCTGCCATGTACCTGGCCCGCCTTATACTCGACCGCGGAGAGTGGGACGAGACTCTTTCATACTACGCCGGCTACACGGAGGAAGAGATCGAGCCGGTCTTTCTCCTCATGATTGACTACCTGGCACGTCCCGTCGTCCACGAGGCATTCTTTAAGAAGTACGCCGGCAAGAAGTTCCTCAAGGGTATGTTTCCCCCCCCCCTTTATTTTCTTAATATGCGATTTGTGTATGCCTACTAACGCATGTGCTCAGCTTCCATCATGACGCGTTCTTGGGCTAAGAGGAACGCCCAGCACTTTGGCATCACCGACACAGCCAAGTCGCTCGACGACATCTGCTAGTTATGTCATCTCATGGCAACACTACCGAACGTCGGGTTCTCGCATGGTGAAATATTTTCGTGGCGGTGGAGGTGGATGATCAACGCGTTTACAACCCACGGCAGAACCATCTTGGCCATGAACCATTCGACAAGATGGCCTTATCACTCCGAAGGCATGACTTTTTTTCCTTTTTTTTCCTCTCTGAACGGGGCATATCTTACGGCATGCGTTGTGGATTTTTGGTCTGGGTTTGTTCATATCCATTGCCTTTCTTTTTTTCTCTGTTCTCACCTTAGGCGCACTTCGGTAGGAGATTGGTCCTTCATTTTCGTTCCCAATGGCAGCGGCGTTCAGGAAGTGGGCGTTCTTTTCTTTTCTTTCTCATTCAGTCAG
This sequence comes from Zalerion maritima, assembly GCA_022664585.2. Lineage (NCBI taxonomy): Eukaryota > Fungi > Ascomycota > Sordariomycetes > Lulworthiales > Lulworthiaceae > Zalerion > Zalerion maritima. The sequence continues at coordinate 127,673 of JAKWBI020000033.1, forward strand.
ACTCACAATTAATACCCCTTGCCCTCAGCCATTTATGCCTTCACCAGAAGAGAGGACGTGTTGCACCCCCAGTCGTCTGGGATTGTGTTGGTTAGTACTGTTTCCCATTTCCATTGCTTTACCCCGGGTCTTCTCTGTCCACGGCTTGGATAAGTTGCTCCGTCGGTTTGCTCCTATTTGCCTCTGCCGCTGGCTCCGGCTTTGAGGAACAGCTGATGTCTGAGCTGTGACCTCGGAGGAAAGCTGGTTTGGTGTGCTTTTGAGGGTGTATGGACAACCTGGGAGAAACCCGCAACCGGAAAACAAGTCGCTTTTTGTACATACTCCCCTCTACCGTCTTGTACTTCCTCTTTTCTCCTTTTTTTTTTTGAAATTGGTGTTGTCATGTTTTGTATTGTCTTTTCTTGTGTACTGAGAGGGGATTGGCCTTTCCGAACATCTCTAGAGACGTCTGCTCTTGGGTTGCGCGTGTTTGGATTAAAATGGGTGCTGGTGCATAAAGGAACCATGATTGTGATCCAAAAGACGAGTCATCATTGATCATTTGCTGTGCATTCTCGTCATCATGAAGTGGGAGAAGAGAAACAAACAAAATTCTTATTACAACTACAGGTCTCCGCGTGCACCTTACGTGATTTTGACGTCGTGGCATTTATATATGTGTAGATGTTTGCATGGGTTCCTAGGAGTACATATATACGCTGTGATGGCTGGCCACGCAAAGCCTTGGCGTTGTCTTTCTCTTCCTGCTCCTCCTACCAAGGCCCTTCCTAGTTGGAAGCCTTTCGGTTTGTTGATAGTCCAAGATCCGTCGCTTCCTTGCTACCCGGTGATAATTGAGGGGACTGAGAGCTTCGTCCCCCCCCCCCGGGACCGCCCCTTCCCGTCCTTTCCCCGGTAGGCTGGGAGGGATCTGAGGTGCCTAGCAGTTAAGTTGATGATGGAAGCTTGTACAGGTGGACGGCATCAACACACACACAGTAGACGATATAACGGCGAGCGCGGTCATTCTAGCATCATCATCATCATCATCATCATCGTATGCGCACGGACAGCATCTATTATACAAGCTTGTCTCTCTTTTCTCTCTCTCTCTCTCTCTTCTTTGCCGGGCGCGGGTGGCGGGTGGCGGCGACGCGATTTTCTTGTCATGTCGTTGGTCCGGTCTGTGTGGACGACTGACTAGACTACACGCGTGCTCGATTGATTATTTACCATTGATATTGACTGGAATATTTTGTGCGCGAGAAGACTTTCGTTTCCACGGTGTCCTGGCCGGCCGGGTACTAACTAATTGGCTGCAACGCCCGAAGTATGTACATAGTATGTATGTATGTATTACAGCAAGTTCCCAGCCAATGAGACAACGATCGTTGCTTTCTGCAGCTGGCTGGTCTGTGTAAATAAGTGGTCTATGCGCGTGGCATCCTGTCACTGTCCAGGGTGTGACCTCTATCAATTTCTCGAGGTTGCAGATAGCCGAGGACTAGGTGATCACGGAAAGAGCAACAAATTTCACAATGGATGTCATAGATATGGATCGAAAAGAAAGACTTTTGGAGGTCTTGTGTTTGGTTGTTTGTGGTATCTACCCTTGTCCGCCGGACGGGGGCCCGGTTTCATCCAGGGTCGCCGCCGCAGACGGGCAAGGAAACTTGTATTGAATCGGGGGAGGGTGAGCTTCAATGCATCGATATGCCACTTTGCTCTCCCCCCCCTTAATGTTCCTAGGGACTATTTACTTCCAACTGGTCTCATCCCGTGCGAGACGAGAAAAATAGGATGAAGCAAAAGCTACAGCAAGATGGACTGTGCTGCGCCGCAAAAAAAAAAATGCAGAAATAAAACAACGCCGTGCTAACTCCTGGTTTTCTGCCCTCTCGTATCAAGAACTAAGATCCATCCTATCACGCATGAAATAATAGCGCCAAAGAGAGGAGAGAAATAATATGAAAGTTTGAATCTCTTGAGTATGTGCGTCTGGTGATGACCCACACCCGAATACACGTAATCGCATATATGTCATGTCATGGGTGGGACGGCGTATCAAATAAATCGCTTGCGTGGGATATAAAGTAAGTCCTACCCCTCTTATAATAGGGGGTTCGCTCTGTCTGTCTTCCAGGATGTGTGTGAGGAAGCAAGAATAAATATTGTAAAAGGGACAAAAATAAGAATCGAAGATGATTTAATCAATAAAGGTAGAGTCTTGCCCCGGGTTCTCGAATAACTCCAAATGCCGTACGGAGTGGCTGACGAGAGAAAGAAGTGGAATTGTTGCGTGTAAGTACACCATGCCGGCCAATCACGGTGCGTGGATCCAGCTTAGAAGGGAAATGTTCCCATTCGCTCTTCGACGCTGCCCCAGTATACGATGGGTCGTGGCTCCAGGATGTCAAGTTCGGAGCCAAAGCTCTTGCGCTCGGCCTCGAGGTTGGCAATTGACGGCTGGCGAAGGATGACGCTGTTGATGGTCTCGACGGGGGAGTGCGAAGACACGATGGAGCTTCGTGTGCTTGAGCTGCTCGCTGTCCTTGAGGATGTGGACGAGGACCGACGGAACGACGTCCTGAGCTTTGCCGGGGAAAGGCGCGCGGTGATGGTCTGGAAGCGAGAGGAATGCATTTTGGCTGGATTCTTCTTCTTTCTTTTGAATGCTGCGAAACCAGCTGTTGTTTGCCGGGTTGGAGTGGGAGTCGGAGAATGAGGGAAGAATCCGGATTGGTGATGTAGCAGTGGGAGATCTCGGGATGAGCCGAATATGTACTACGTACTATAGAAAGCTTTGTTTCGAGGTGGGCGAAGAGCCGAGGAGGTAAAAGCGACTCTAAAGGGCGGCGAGAAGTCGAAAAGAAAATGAAAAAGAGAAAGAAGGCTCAGCCCGGGGAGAGGAATAGAAGGGAGATGCAATATAATATCGACCAAGAGAGGGTAAGTCTCTTTTTCTTCTTCTCCGGATTGGTATCTCTTTGATTATCGTGGGAAAGTGAAGGGGCCGACAGTCAGAGAAACAGTTCTTGATGCTCGTGTTGAGCTTAGTCGAAAGGACGGGACGATGTGGACGATCAGTTGCTGGTCTTTTGGTGAGGCGCTACACACACACACAGACACACACAAACACGTACGGCGACGTTGGCGACGTTGGCGATGACGACGACGGACACACCACAGGATGGATGGGTGGGGACACAGAACTATAGACACGACAACGAGGGAGGGATGTCTAAATGTCTTATGCAAACGAGCAGTGGGAAATGAAAGAGGGAGTACGTGACCGTGAGGAGGCAAGACGACGACCGGAGAAAATAATAAGAATAATGGGGCCGCTGGCACCGGATATATTCTCTTAGAACATTAATGGGGGGGAGGTATAATGTAGGTTGAATGAAAGAAGGGGCACCCGTCCACGAGCAAACCAAGGGAAATGAAAAGACGGGAAGCCACGACGATGAAGGTGGCAGAGAAGCCGATACTAATACCCTGCACCTTATGCGATCTTTTTCTCAGTTCCCTTTTTCAGTCCTCCATCTCACCACTCTCGCAGGTCACGGTGCTCGGGGTTCATTCATCAATGCCTCCTGCATTCCCTCACCATACCTGGTTCAGGACAGGAGACGAGACGGCAGCAGAAAGGTGGACTGTGCTGTTGCAACCTTGGGATCCTATGCAACAGCATGAGTGTTTTGGGAGCCTGTATCCTGGATCATTCCTTTCCTAGTGCTGCTCTGCTGCCACAGCTGGGGAGAGAGGCAGGATAAGCTACTGTAGTCACGTCCGTATTTCTGCGGCGGTAGGTACAGCAACCGCACCTTCTTTCCCCCATGAACACTCCTTCCGGGCTTCAGCTTCGGCTCTGGAAGGGGTTAAGGGTGACCGTGGCTTGAAAGATGCTCTGCCGAGCAACGCCAAAAGCTGCACCAGATGCCACACTACCACTGCACCAGTGCTCATTGACGGCGAGTGTCAGGATGTCAGAGGGGACCCTCATGGGACAGATGCGGGACAGGGGTTTCAGGACCTTCATGGGGTGAAAATGAACTGTCCCTTGAAGAATCATGGAGCGTTGGCCCTAAGAGATTTTCCACGGTAGCCTGCAGGTTACTGTAGGTGAGAATGCCAACACCCCTGCTAGGAAGGAGTTGCTGTCGCTGCTTGCTGTCCGTGTCCAGAATGCTTGGCTAAATCGGGCATCGGGTCTTCCCTGTCAGGGCAGCCAGGCCCACTTTCCCCTGCGCAGTACCTGCCACTCCTGGGCTGGCCTGTCTTGCCTGTATGATCGTCATCGCCAGAGCCTCTGCACGGCTGTTTCATCACCTCATCACCCACACAGAACCATCCCCGCTCTTGAAACATTATGGCCGCACTTTTTTTTACACTCTCCTACACAGCACACCTCTTGCCCCTGTAGATATATGCACATACTCGCCACACTTTCTTCCGCTGGCCGCCTTAAGCAACTGTATCTTGACGAGATGTTTTGGGTTTTCAAAGAGATAGGGGAACAAAATAAAAAGGAATAACAGAAGACGAGTCCAGATTGATGAAACAGACGGACAAAAGATGAATAGGAAGGCCAACCGATGTGAGTTCGGCCACGATCTTGTTTGCCAGGTAGCCAGCCATCTGCCGAGTACAATCCACTGTAGTCAATAGGCTATATATCAATGTACATATCTACCTACCTATGTACTTCAAACCACGTATTATAATGTGAAATCTATGCGAACCATGTATGTAAAGACAAAAATAACTCTTGACATGAATAATTGGAAACAAATATCATGAGGTATCTACATCAACAACCGGCCGGTAACTCCGCCCTAGCCTATGCCTCATTACATGATCCATACCTCCCGTGGCAGTGTGCCCCAAAAATTCATGCTGCCATCAACACTTGCTGGCATATACGTGGTGCGCATGCTCATGCTCATGCCCATAAAACATCAACCCACTACACCCCCTGGATGCCGTAGACAAACACTCGCACAGCCCCAACCAGCCAATTTGAACCAGCCAAACGCATCTTCCAAAAAAAAAAAATTCCAAATGGGGAATCTTTACCGGTACGACGATCGGTCCGGCCTGCGAAGTGTCGCGCTTCGCCGAATGCTCTCCATCCACACCGTTTGATCAAGCATGCTGCCGACTTGGGACGGGCTGAAGCTACCGCTTTCCGGACGCGTGCTGTCTCGGTGCCCCAATGGAGTGGTTGATGGTCCTGCCCCAAAGTAACTCTGTCCTTGGCCACCAGAACTGTAGCCGGGGCCCTGGCCAGCCGTTGGAGTACTCCCAATCTCTGGAGAGACAACGTGGCCTGCTGCTGCCGATCCGTACCCACCGTCACCCTCCCGGAGTTCAAAGCTGAAGCTCGAAGGGGAAGGCCGGTGCCTTGCTTCCATTTGTCCACCCCGAGGGAAGCTCAGCGGGTGCTGCTGGTAGTGAGCATCGAGCCCCGATATGTCTACCCCCGAGCTCCAGCTACGGTGATGTTCGCGCTTGTGGCCTTGGTCGGTCGCAGCATGCGGTGACAGCAATCCGGTAGATCGGTTGTCCTCCGCTCGCAGCTCTTCCCCATCTTCAACCAAAATGTCGGGGACACCAAGCTGGGGCACCCCGGTCATTCGTGCAGATCCCTTGAGCTCGAGGTGCTTCTGGAACTGTCTTTTCCAGTACAAGGTTTGGAAGAAGCCCTTGACAACCCGCCTGCGCACTTCCTCCTCCACGCGCTGCAATCGTGCTCGCCTCTTGAGGAACTCGTCCAGCCGCAGGCTCTTGCTGTCGTTGATGATGTTGTAGTGTGCTAGAATCATCAAGACGGTCGTGAACGAAATACCCTTGTCGGGATCGGCCGCGACCATCACTTCTTCAAAGAAAATGTTGAAGCGCCGGCGCCGCTCACGAACCCTCACAATGTCTATCTCAGCTATGCGCTTATTGAGCTTCTCGACGTCGATGCCAGTGCAGGCATTTGTGGTGGCTAGAGACATGTGTCTGGCAGACGGCGACTCGTCCTGCTGAATATCGTCCAGTATTTGCCGCACAGAGTCGTCGTGGTTGTAAATTCTCATCTCGAACACGCCCGAGAGCTCGCCTAAAAGTCTGGGGAATGCCTCTTTACTGATGAAGCCAGTTCCAGCCGGGTCGACGCTGCGCCACGCTTCCTTGAAGCGACGGATCTCGTCGCGGTCGACCGCCGCGAGGCCACTATGCCGCTGGTACACGTAACTGAACGACTCGTATATGAGAGACACAAACAAACTGACGAAAATGTACATGCTCAGAATATTCCACGTGACGAAAAGGAACCTGGCCCACGACAGACTGCCACAGTCGCTCTCGAAAAAGTCGGCCGATTCGACGCACACGGGAGGCTCAAGGCTGGCGAAGTCCTCCATCAGCTGGTTCCAGCCCTCGCCGCAACTCATGCGAAAAAGCACAATGAGGGCGTTGGGGACCGTTCTGAAGTTGATGTTGTTGTCTCCGTTCTCTGCGAATCGGGTAAGGCTGAATGACTGGGTGAGAGCGATGGCGAAAACGAGGAAGAAAACAAGCCAAGTGGCCAGTAGATTGGCAATGGTGGTAAGCGAGGCGGCAGCGGTTTTGAAAAGCTGGTCGAGAGCATCGTTTCGCGGAATGAGGAGTCCGACGATAGCGACGAGAAACAACTTGTGGAGCTGGATATACGTCTCGTGGTCGGGATTTGTCCGGAGGAGGATGGATGTAGCAAAGGCACCGGTGACAACAAGCAGAGAATAAATGTCCCACGAGCTCCGGCGGAAACGACTCCACCCGAGACCAACTATTCGGATGTTCACATTGGCCACATACATCATGATGAAGCCGAGGAATATGTATTCCCGCACGTCTGTCCACCACTTTGGCTCCGAGTCGAACTCGAGTAGGAGGAGGATTAGATGGAAAACCAGAATGGTGGTAATGCCCATGTACCACTTGCCTCGCTTTTCGATCGCCCTCTTGTGACACCATTTTTTGAACTTGTTTTCCCTGTCATCATAGGAGCTTTTAGACGGCGATATCTGCCGGAGCATCTTGCGGAGTTCGAGCCAAGACCGCTGCTCTGCCGTGAGAAAAGCAACGCCAGTCTGTTCGGTATAGTTGCGCATGAAGACAGAGATGAAGAGGGTGAGGACGAAGACGGTGGCGAGGAGGTTGAATATGACGAAGAAGACGGCATTCCCCTGGACGTTCTGGAACTCGGGCTGCAGTTTGCGCCCCGTGATTGCTTGCGCAGCGAACGAGACGTCGGTCCATCCTTCCTGAGAAACGATCTGGAAGAGGGTGAACAAGGACGATCCAAAATCATCAAAGCTAAAGTAGTCGTTGGCGGCGACGCGGGGGGCCAGAACCTCCCAATTCTCGCTGTACGGGGTGCTCGCGTACTCTCCGTAGCACTCGTAGAGGCTCACCACGGCGCCAGAGTCGTCGTTACAGGACACCATCCGATCCATGAACAGGTTGACGCCATAGATGGCAAAGGGAATCAAGAGAGATATGGACACAAAAGCGGCACTCAATATTTTCCACACACCAACAATGAGCGAGTGCATGGTGTCGCGGGCACTGTCGCTAACATTGAGCAGTCTCAGGGCTCTGAGTGCCTTGAAAGCGCCGACTGCTCTCGAAACCGTCGTGTCGCCCAGAATGGTGACCACGTTGATCCACAGAGTAATGAGCACGACGCCATCAATGATGCCCCACGAACTCCGGTAATAAGCATTGGGAGTCCAGAAGAAACCGTCGGCAACAACCTTGATAGCAGCCTCAAGCGTGAACAAAATGGCGAAGACGGTGTCGGTCAGCACGAACCAGGTGCCAAAGAGGGTGGGATCTCCGTGCTCCTGGCTGTACTCCCTCTGGTAGCGCGGCGTGGTGACGCAGGCGATGATCACCATGGCTACGATGACGGCGTAGATGAAGGCCGAGAAGGTGTGCCATGCGATCTTGTTGGGCTGCACGCCGTCGAAACGCTCGTTGCCCCGGCCGGGGCCCACAAGCTTCTGGCACAGGCGACGGGCCGGGTTCTTAGGCTTGAATAGGAAGAGACTGTTGTTATACCGAGGGTGTCTCGACAAATACTCCCTTTGGGCCCTGCGGCGGGCAGCATTGGCAGACACGGCCTGCCGCGCCATCTGACGTGCATCCATGCCGTCGCTTGCCTCGCCGAGCTGAGTGTTCGAGTAGAATGGATTGGGATCCTTGCTGCTGAATAGCGACACGACTCTTCCCCATAGAGAAGACCAGGGCCCCGGCCTCACAGCACCGCCCACGTTCCCGGATGGCGAGTCAGTGCCGGACGTGTCCTGGAGCGGGTCAATGTTGTCGTTCAAGAAGTCCCGGAAGACGGCGTCCTTCAACAGCATCTCCATCATGGCCGGGCCGTAGTCCATAGGGTCCTTTGCCCGTCGGTTTTTGCCAAACATGAAGATGGACGAAAGCGCAAGGTTGCCCGACTGCTTTCCTAGGTCCCGCTTGCGCAGGAAAGACTTGACCTGCTCGATCCGCTTCTCATCTTCAGACACGTCAAAGTTCTCTTGGATGACCGCAATGAACATGTTGATGAGAATGAAGAAGGCGAGAATGAACCACCCAATGAGGAAGATGGCGCCTATCCAAGACGTGTGCTTCGAGTCGGCATTGGCCGTCACCGTGTACAGAATTTCCGTCCAGTTTTCGCTCGACAGCACCTGGTACATGCCGAGGAAGGCATTGAAGAGCGAGTTGAACGCGATCCGGTTAGGGTCGCCGCTGGTGTCGTACTCGGGTATCTCGCCCCTAAACAGCTGCACGGCAAATATGGCCATGATGAAGGTGATGAGAAAAACGAAAAGCATGAGATTTGCAATACCGACAGCATTCCCGAGGACCAGGAGAATAAGCTTCTTGGTCATAGGGACGGCAAGAACCAGACGGTACGCCCTGACAATCTGGAAAAAAGTCATCCACTCGTACGGAGGCCCAGAGCTGCGGATTGGGGGAATGATGATGACGCAAGTGATGATGGCAAGAACCAGGTCTACGAGATTCCGGTAATTGCGGTGGAAGCCCTTCCAGTCGGCCGCGAACCGGATGATGATTTCGACCGCCAAGAGAATTGTTACCACCGTTTCGGTCTTGTCGATCAACAGCTCCCGGCTCTTGGGCATCCGCGCGCTGCGTAATGCCTGGGTGCACATATCAAGGGCTATAATCAGGACCCAGAACCAGACCGACTTTAAGTAGGCCCTTTGAAGGCGGCTTGCCCGATGCAGGCGCTCGTCGTGGTGGGTGGACGGAGCCATGTCTTCCTCGCCCGTGAACGCACTTCCCCTGCTCTCCTCGCGAATGACCTGGAAGGAAGAAGTGATGACGGCGATGAGCAAGTTTGTCAACCAAAGCATCATGATCATAATGCCGGCCCCAAAGAAAAGTGCCGTAGTCAGGTAGTCCGAATTGGTCGTGTAGTACATGAGGTCCGAGAAGGTATTAGCGCTCATAATGACAAACACGAGCTCGAGGGAGTGGACAATATCATCAAAGTTGACGGTGCCGTTATACGGATTGTCTTGCTGGAGGCAGTAAGAGCCCCGCGGGCATATAAATCCCTTGCCGTTGGTAGTGCCGTTCGTCAGATCAAAAAGGGTTCCTGGAGGATTGCCATACACCCAAGGCTCGGTGGCGCCCGTGTCATTGTTCCGATGCCCGCCACAGAACTGGAACTCGTTGGTAAAGGCCGCATTTATATCCTCGGGCTGAAGGGGGTCGACCCAGACGCACTGTCGCCTGAGGCTGGACTTGAAGCTCTGAACCCCCACGATAGCGAACACAAGCCAGAAGAATCCGATGAGGAAAGAAACACGAACAAGGAGCGGGGCCGACTTCTTGAGACTCCTCAGTATTATTGCCGTTCCGTTCGTCAGAGCCAGGAGCCTTAGAATGCGGAGGCAACTTAGCATCTTGAAGATATTGACGTGGTGTTTTTGCTCCAGACCGGTCACCCCGAGGAAGAAGGCGACCCAGAATGAGATGATAGCCACGAAATCAAGACGGTTGAAGGAATGGCGCATGAAGGCCCGACGAGCTAGCTGGAAGCGTTGCTGCTCCTCCACCGTCTCCGGGAGCGACTGGCCCTGCATTATGGTGAATGACCGGGCCAAGGGTGAAGGTCCAAACTGCTTAGGGTTCTGCCCTTTGATGGATTTTTGGCGCTCCGGTTGGAAAATGGCATTGTACTGGTCCGCCACGGCCGCACGAACACCTCTCTTGCGGTCGATTGTGCTGTGTTCGGCAGCATTGAGGATGAATCCGGAAACGATGATGCGCACCACCAGTTCCAGGGTAAAGACGATGAAAAGGCCGAAAAGGGCCCAGTCTATGCCAGATCCCCAGGGCTTTGGTACGTTCTCGAGACGAAATATATTAGGGGCAGCATCTATAGCTAGCAATATTACTTGTAGCATTATAAGTAAGGCAATCAGAGGTTCCGTGAAGGGAAAGACAAGGATATCGCACAACCTCTTGCGGATGGGATTCTCGGGCCCAAATATTCCAAGGGACTTCCCACATAGGGGGTTGGGCATGGGACGGCGAGGGACTGGGGGCTCTGGGTAGCCAAAAGCGGCGCTTGGCATCTTCTCCGAAGGTCCCTGGAAGAGCTGAGAAGGATAGCCGGTATCCATCGGCATCGACGTCCGTGGGGACTGGCTCTGCATCTGGGACAGTCTTCCGTCTACACTAGGAGACCGGGAGCGATTCCGCCGGTTCTGCTGCCCTATCGCTTCTCCCTCACCACTGATCATGACGACACGCTGCGACATGGCGCGAACCATAGAACCGGCGCGGAGGAGGGCACCAGCAGCCGAGGGCGAACGGGACAGCCGGCCGCCGTCCCCTGGCATGAGAGAGTTTCCATAGCTCCGATGCCGCGATTGGGACTGGCCCCGCTCAAGATCGCGCGTCATCCTCGGGTCGAGATACCTTGAGTTTGTGTTGGTATTGCCATTGTCGGGCCCTAAATCAGAAACTGTCTGGAAGCTATTTCTTGACTGCGAGTCTCCAACCCCAGGGGTACTCAAGGCCCCAGCTATAGGTTGAGCGCCTGACGTCAGAGGTGCCCTGTCTGAATCCATGTATTCGTGGTTCGGCGACTCTTCGTAGTAGGGACTCGGGGACGATCCATAGCCGCCGCTCGGAGGAGTATCGGGGGTTAGGGAAGGAGTGCTCGACATGGGGGCGGCGACTGGGCGGCGGTTGAGAGAAGGTTGAGGTGGGAGGGATGTCGATCCGGGGGTCGACGTCGACGTCGAAATTCCAAGCCCAGGAGGTGATAGCGCTTGTGGAGGGGCAGGAGCAGCTGATGAGGTTGGCATCTGGATATGAGCCGGGGGAGCAGCCCGTGATTGAGGGTCGGAACTAGGGGAGTAAGATTGTTGCGGGGATCTGCTAGGAGACGAGGAAGCTAGCGGTGGTGGTGGACCATGTTGGTCGATCTGGGGAGGGAGGGCGAACTGGAGGGCGGCTGGATCGATTGGAGAGCCTCCATCGTCATCGTCGTCGTGGTAAGGCGTATTTGTGGATAAGGCGAGAGTCTGTTGGACTGCCGGACGGTTCGGGGCCCCAGGGCCTCCAGGGGCCGCAGACGTCGCCGGCTGGTTCCAGTACGTCGATGGGTCTTGCTGGTATGGTTCATTGTGATACTGGTCAGAGGAGGGTTCCGACGACGAGTGGAAGGGGTTGTTGTAGTAGTTATCATTTGGCGGTTGGGAGCCCGACATTCTGATTGCTGATGGACTTGCCGACGGGGATTATCGCGTGTCTCCCGATGACGGCAGCATCTAGGGGACCAGGACTCGTGAGATTTGTGCAAATTGGCGCGACGATGGCAACCACAATTCTGGGAAGCGCCGGAATGGCTGTCTAATGGCAGAAGCTTACAGCTTTAAAACCAACACCCTTGGCGCAAAATTGCGGCAAATTACCAAGAAGAGAAGAGAAGAGAAACAAGCAATCATCAATAGGTAGGGTTTGGTGAATCTAGAGTAAGTGATGGAAAACGAAGGCATGAAAGAAGAAAATGGTGTCGCACGTCGTCCTCGTCCTCGTCGGTGACCCTCAGCCGCAAGGAGGGCAGCATGGGCACACCAACCCACCTGCGACTATTCCCAATAACAGCATGGGAAAAAAGCCTGCCAAGCCCAGCTCAAGCTGTCTGACATCTCCTCCAGCCTGGCGTCGCAGGATCTTGTGCATGTACCATCATCGGATGTGTGGTAGATGGTACTTTGAAATAGTATTACGCAATGGTACCAAATGTAGTAGCCGGCACATCAATACGAGACCGATACCCACCGGGCCATGCAGTTCTCAAACGGGGTTAATTCCCCCTTCAGAAGAATGTGGGTGCCCCTGGCCTAGACGCCGTTTGCACCTGCCTCGGGTTGGCCCAGCCTTTTAAGGGCAAGAAAAAAGCTACGACAAGGTGCTTGGCAAGACTAAGGCTACTCCCAGCAATCGGTATGCAAGCCCTGGGCCATGCATCTTCAGAATCCGGTACCATGAACAACAGAACACATACACAAGGTGCTTATTGGTTCCGTAAATGAATTAAACTGTTTATATTTCTCGAAAGGAGGAAACACGACAAACAACTAAGCGGGTCAATTGGCCCAGCCTGGTGGGTTGTTGCATTGGCGCCTTTTCGCACAGACATCATACGATTAAATCAACTGCTATTCAGGCGTCGACTTGTACGTTGAAGGTTTATTTACTGGTTCCTACTACATAACTGACGACCACGAACTCCCATGATGCCTGGATACCATGTGGTGATTAACATGCTCGCTGTAAATGAAAAAGGACACTCCACAGCCAAGAAGCAATGGGCCAAATACAACAAAAACGATAAAACCGCTCGTTTTCTAAGATATGCTTACTGCCTAACACCAATATAAATGCCGCCCACGCCTGCATGATAGAGGACCGGTGCTTCCAAAAGAGACAGCCACCTGGCGTATGACGGGCGAGAATGTGGGAATGCAGCCGAAAGCAACGGCTTGATGACCCCAAAACATCGCCGACTTCGCCCGTCCGGACGAGGCTTCGTGTGATTTAGGCGAGATACTTGTAGCCTGGAACACCGCCAATGTCCATCCGCTCTAGATATTCTTTTGTTATCAGGCCGTCTATCTGCTGCTTGATGATGGGAATGTCAGGGCAAAAGCGGGAGGAGAGCTGAGCCATGACTTCGCCAGTGAGAAGCGTGTGGGTGAGCTCCTTTCGTTGCCTATTCCAAACTTTGTTAGTGACCGTCCACGAGATTAACGGCGATGAGGTGGTGCTGGATACATACTTCATGATACGGACCAATGCTGCACTACAGGCATTGGCTCGAGTCTCATTGTTCTTATCTTCCGTCTTCTTGCGCTCCTCCCTTGACTCGACCCTTGATGGGTTTACGGTCGGCGCCTTGATCTTAATTGTCTTGCTTACAAACGAAGAATTGAAGCAGAACTTGTTGCCAGGCTTGATGCTCTTTGTGTTTGGCTCCTTCAGCAATATCCGCGATTTTGGTGGGATTGTTATGCCAACCAAAGCTCGATGGAGGTCGTTGGCCGGGATGTTGGTGCGTTCCTTGATTTCCTCAAACGAAAGCCACTCATCATCTGGAATATCGTTGAATAGCATGATTACAATCATGCCATACGTCGAGACGGTGAGATCGTAGCGACGCTCCTTGCTGAGCGGGCCACTCTCCTTGAGCTTGGGGAAGATGCATTTTATCTCCGCCGTCCCAACAGATGGCACCCAGGTCAACACCCGTCCATTCCTGCCGTTGGAGTAGTACTTTAGGAAGCTGTTCTGAAGCTTTTGGATGTCTTCGGGAAAAATCACGTCATTGTTATCGCCATCGCCTTGATTTCTACCCATGCTGTCTGCGGGCCAGTTGTTCGAGGTCAGAACATTGATGGCGAGCTCAATCTTCTTGTAGCTGCTAGCAGGCGGCTCGATCTTCCCTTCTAGACCAGCAATATATTCCTTGTAGTTAGTGCGCAAGTCTTGTGACACGCTCATGTCCTTAAACATGCCTTCGAATTTGGCCGTAAAGTGGGTGCCGACTTGCTGCTTCATGGCATTAATGAACCACTTCTCCAGTTCGGTGCTCTCCGACTTCGAATTGAGGAGACGGCGCGCCAGGTGCTTCTGATAGTATCGTTCGAACAAGTCCCTGTCTTGGATGTGGTTGATGAGGACGATGGCCTCCTCCAAAACGGGCTCGACATTCTCACTTCCCCGTGTGCCTTTCTTCATGTAGGCATCGATGTAGAGCGATATAAATTCGGACGCCCTGGGAAATAGGTTGACAAAGTCGGCAAATGACTTGGCAAGGGCACTCTCGATTATGCTGTTGTTGTCGAAGCAGACTTGCAGCATCATCCTAAACCTTTTTCGGAGGTCCAAAACATCCTGGACCCACTTTAGTGCACTGCTGGTGGCCTGTTGTGCCGCGGCAGACCCTGTCTTGGGAGCTGAGGAGGCCTTGGCTTCTTCTCCATCCTTCTGGTTGGAAACGGTGGACAAATCCATATTACCAACAGCCTTCTCTATCTCCAGACCAGATTCAAGCACCCTCTTGGAAATTGCCGCCTTGAGGTGAGGTAGCTTGCTGTCGACTCGGAGTAGGAGGCGGTACAGAATAGACAGATCGTCTCGTTTATCGTTGTCAATCATGGCTCCCAAACCAGTCCTATCCAGAGAGAGAAACTCGTCAAGGTGCCGAATAACCAGCTCCTGCTCAACCACCTCCGTGATCCCCACGCTGCTTCGGGTCGATAAGGTCGTTTTGCACCGGTCTTCTTCTTCCTTGAGTCTTTGTTCGGCGTGGCGAAGCCAGGCACCGCAATTCTGTTTCTGCAGCATGATCTGGGCTTCGTTGGCATAGAATTTCCGGCTCTCCTCTATATAATGTGGCTCAAAGACAACGAGGTATAATCTCTCGTCGTCCTTTTCCTCGTCGGTCTGATGGAGATTCTCTAGCATGGCGCAAATCGATCGAATGAGGCTCCGGTCTATAACATCCCCCCGTCGCTCCATATTGATCATGTCGATTATGACTGCGTTGACCAGAGCGCACACCTTGTATTCCGCGCCGTGTTCGGTAGGGTTGGCTAGCAGAACATTATCCCGATACAGACCGATAGAGCTGGTGAAGATGCTGGGTTTCCTGGCATCAGTTACCATAGTGCGGTCCATGTACATGAGGATGTCGGTTATCATGTTCATGGCGGTCTGGTGTTCTTCCCAGGTGTCCCTCAGGCCTTTCAAAAACTTTTCCCCCAGGTTCCTTCGCTCTGTGGCACTAACTTCAGAGACCTCCCCGAGAGCTGCGTTGATCGTTTTGGCCGTGATGAGGGTCTTGATAATGGGCATCACCTTGGCCGAAAACCATTCGGTTTCGAACTCCGTGACCTGCTGCCAGAGGACCGAACCCTTCTTCTTCAGAACAATCTTGTATGCTGCTCGGTAGAGTTGTTCGAAGGCTAGTGCACTTGCGTTCTTGTTGTGGATATCGCAAAATGAGCTCTTGAGCATTTGCCAGAGGGTTTCAAACTCGGACGTGCCGCCAGTCATGACCTGTCGAAAGTCAAACAGTTAGAAAAGCCAGAGTAGGCGTTGAAGGCCTAGCAGTATAACTTACTCGACGAGGAGGACGGATCCTGGGTCCAGGTTTCGCATTATTGATTTTCCCTGAAAGCATGTCGATGACTTTGGCAAGCCAATGGGTTTCGGGGTGGTGGGAGAGTGACGAAGAGTAATGTAGGATTCTGCCCTCGAGGGGACAAAAAGAGGTTTGGCTCGGGGGTCGTAGGCGAAGGCCAACAACGGTGGCGAATTTAGTTAACTATATGGCCCAATTGTAGTGTGCCGAGTACGAGGGCAGGGTGCTGAATGCCTGGGTGGACAATATCGTAATCTTATGGGCGTCGAGAAGAGCAGAACGTGCCGAATTTGTATTCAGGATGGCCGATGCTTTCCTGAAGGTGGGTGGGAAGGAGTATTCGCTTGCGTGGGCTCGACTCCGTGAAGGCAAACCGCAGCTTGGCAATATATGTATGCCGAGAGGTGAGGTTCAGATCACGTTAGATATGAGAGGTGACCTGAGGCTGACCAGTGAAGAAAAGTTCTCTATGTGTTGGATGGGAAAGTAGGAGGAACCGGTGAAAATAAAAGAATAGCCGGCATAAAGAGTGAGCAGGCAATAGTGAGAGTCCTATGGGAAGAGATAGATCAGGGCGATGGAAGAGGGTGCATCTCTCGAGTCTCAAGGCTACAGTCGGACCTGGGTGCAAGCTACAAGTGCTCCAATCGAATCACAACGAGCCCCGCGCATACCGCATACCCTTCCGGCGGCAGCTTGTTTGAAGTCACTACCAAATGCAGCATTATCGATAGAGCGATACAGCATGTGCTCCTTCACGGTCTTGGCTTCATTTATCTTACTAATCACTGCCAAGATGGCAAAAAAAGAAGAAGTGCAAGCCTGCCTCGCAACACTAGCAGCCTCTAGAGGACTTCTAGTTGCTCCTGAAGAAATAACTATTGCTGCTGCCTACCCATTCTCAGCCCCTCGTCTCTTAGTATATATGCTTTTTCCTTTTCTTTTCCGGAGAAAATCAAAATGGCATTCAAACAACCCTTCGAACAGTTAAATGGCGTGTGGTCTCGCGGACTATCCAGGGTGGGAAGGAGTCTTGCGACTCGGGCTCCAAGAGTGACAACGGCTTCTCAAGCAATACCCAGGCCCAGGCCATTTCAACCAGTGGTACCACGTCGGTTTGCCCACCGAATTCCGCCTCCTCCCTCAAACTCAACCCATGGGCCTTCTCCAACACCTTCCATTCAAAATAAAACTCATGTTCCCACTCGCCGAGAGCCTTCATACGAACTCACGTTCACTTGTTTGCCATGCGGAGAGCGGTCCACCCACTCCATCACCAAACAGGGATATCATCATGGCTCAATCCTGATAGCGTGCCCAAATTGTCGGAATAGACATGTTATTAGCGATCATTTGAATGTAAGAAGTCCCACGTCATGTCCCGGGGCCTACTGGCCTATTCGATACCTGGTCGTTGCTGACACATGTGCACTAGATTTTCGGCAACACCAAGATGACGGTCGAGGATTTGCTGCGCGAGAAGGGCCAGCTTGTCAAGAAAGGGCAACTTGGAGAAGACGGTGATCTTGAGTTCTGGGCAGATGGCTCTATCACACCACGGACTGCTCGTAACGATATTCCCTCAGAATCCAAGCCAAAGGATGAGAATGCGGAGGCGCCGCCGGGATCAACCTTCAAGACAGCCAGCTCCAAAAAAGGGGACGAATAGAGTACGCCAGAGTACCACAAAAAACACAAGGCGATAAAAATTAATTCATTGAGGGCAAAGCCTGGACGAGTGTATCTAGTTATTAATAGTGATCCTACCTGCTTCCCGCTTAAAAGCTACAAATGCTCCGACATCGATATGGAACAAACAGAGCGAAGGAACCCATTCTCACAAACTACCAACCTTGCCTACGCGCCTTGTGTTTCCTACCCTTCTCATGACGCCTCGTCTTTTCCCGCGAGTATTTCTTGCGCTTTTCCCTGCCATGCTTTTCGGGTTTCGTCATCTCGTCGATCCGCCTCTTGGTGGATCTCGCCTTTCTCTTCTGTCTTACCGCTTCCCTAACGGCTATTAAGGACCTTGTGAACTCTGTAGTACCGAAATCATTCTGCAACGTCCTCATGATCTCCGCGGCCTTGTCCTTAAGTTCCTCATATTTGACGGCAAAATGGGGCTCCGAAGACTGGGGAGTTGGAATGTCTCGGTCGGTGAGGTTGTTCAGGCCCGAGAGAATATCCTCGAGATTAGACCGAAGTTTCTCGGCAGGAATCTTTTCAAGGAGGAGCAATGCCGACATCTTGGGAACGAGGTAGGTGGATTTTGGTGGAACCTCTCGTCTCACGACCTTGCATAGTTGCTGCACGAGAAAATTACCGTCCACCCCGGGAGGTATGTCTTGCTCATTTCCTGCTTCCGCTTCTTTCCCTTCCTCATCTTCCTCCTCTTCTTCCGGCTCTGACTCTGAATCATCTTCCTCAAACTTGAGGAAAGAGCTGAGGAATAAGAGGATCTTGTAAGTTTCCTGAACCATTTCTTCGTCGACCTCGGTGGTCCGTAAGACTCCGCAGCAATGACGAACCAGGCTAGATACATCGGCTTCGTTAAGTTCCAGGCCATGCGATCCCTCCACGGGAAGGGTATTCGTAGCTGCTTGGCTGGTAGACGTGAAATCTTCCAGGTATGCCATTACAAGATCGACACAGGCCAGTTTGACCGAGGTGTTCTTGTGCGAAAGACAGGAGAAAGCTGCGGACCAAAGACTCTTCGTTTCGGATGCAAAAATGCGTTCAGGATACTTGGTTGAGAGAATCTTGACTAGCTTCAGAGAGTCGACGATGACCCCAACATTTGTGTCCTCGTCGGTGTTCGCTAGCAGACGAGAGATCTCGCCCAAGATGCGGTTTACATCCTTCTTGTCCTTGGTCGACGGATCTTTTGCTTCAAAGTAGAAGCCAAATGTCTGAAGGCCCAGGTCGAACACAGCTGGTTTGCTAGTGTCCTCGGTCCATTTTCGAAGAAGGGCTAGGTACTCTTTCATCTGTGACTCATTGGCCTTCGGGAAGACCTCCTTCAGGAGTACTCCGGCTGCCAAGCGGCACTTGCTGCTGTTATCATTGGCGACGACCAACACCAATGGGACCCAGAAAGTTCCAGTTATCTCATGGACCAAGTTGCCGGAGGATTTTCGGAGAAGAAGCTGAATAGCTTCCATGACGGAGAAGCGTCCGTCTTCTCGGTCGTACTTGAGGTTGGCCATCAAGAATTCCAACTGCTCATCCAAGCGGCTCCTTGTCTGGGGATAGTCCATTAAGAATTGGATGTAGGCCCCCCGAGCAAGATCACGTGTTCTCGGGTCGTCGTTGACGACCATGATCTTTCTGACATAATCGAGAGTGTCGTAGACGGTGGCGGTTTGGATCTTCCTGTCCATGACACGTCGTAGAAAGTTGAAGCTAAAATGTCGGTAGAGAGGTTCAGTTAGGTCATCCTTCAGCTTCTTCAGAATGACATCCACAGCCGTATCCTTGACCATTATGTCTCGTCTATCCCTCAAAACCACGCCAGTCAAGCTCAATGCAGCTTGGAAGATATCGGAACCTGGTGACTGCGAGTTCGATATTGACTTGATAGCTTCCCGGAGGGCCACTTTGTAAAGGCCGACAGATATGTCGTCCTTAAAGGGAACTTTAGCGATGATGGATATGAGCTTAAAGGCCGAAACCTTAACTTCCTCTTCGCGCCCAACGACCGCATCGCCAATCATGGGGATAAATTCCTCTAGATTGCTGCCAGTACGGAGAGAGTCATGCCTCTTCAGCACCGCCCGCAGCACGTCGATGGCGAAGCGAACCATCTTGAATGTATACTTGCTTGTCACGCCTCGGCCGTTCTTTTTCGCACCTCTCTGGATGAGGTAACGGCGAAGTTTGGGGGGCAGCTTGACCTCGGCTTCAGGCTTCTGGCTGTTGTCAACCTCTTTGATAACCTCGTAGCAGAAAACTAGGGTTTCCTGGCTTTCGGCAGCTGGGTTCTTTAGGAGGCCTGCCGTAATCTTCAGGAGCAGTTTGTCGATCTTGTTCACCATCCGGATGTTGAGTTTCTCAAGAAGTAGAGACTGCAATGGCCTGACCAGGTCGATCAGATGGTTGATGGAGGCGTTCTTTGCGATGAGCTCCATCGTGTCTTGACTCTTGCTGCTCTTTACTTCTTTGAACTTGCTGACATAGTCGTCGGCATCTTTTTCCTCCCCTGTGACTCCGAAGATGTCATCCATAACCACTGAGACAATGGAAGGAAGACAACAATCGAGGTCTCCCTGGTTGAACTCCGGGATGACGATCAAAAGGAGCGAATGAAGTGTATAAGAGAGAACATGGAGTTGGTATCCTTTGGTCAATGCTGTCTGAAGCTCCTTCAGGATATAGCCAAAGCCACTGGGCCCGAGAATTTTCGAGATCTGCGCCAATGTGTCCCTGGCCATCTCTCGAGACTCCCATGCCTTGCTGCGAAGAATGTGACATATGTCTGTGAGAACTCCTGGGAGCTTTTGGTTCCGCAGGGTCTCCGGTAGTAGCTGAAGTAGCTTCACGACCGTAATTCCAATCGGTACACGCGCACTGACGGTAGATTCATCCTTGTCGTGTATATGACGGAGAAGAGGAGCGAGCAACAAATTCTCTTCAGTCAGCTTTTCCTGGGCTGGCATGGTTTTCGCCAAACGATGCTTCGTGGCCTCCGGCTCAAAGTCCATTAGGTCTGCATTTTTCTCGGCAGCGGCTGTGACCAAGGCATCGGTGAACTTGCCCACTAAGCGTACAGTACGCTTAGGAATTTCGGGCTTCAGTTGGATGAACCCAATGATCCGTCGGAAAATTGCCTTGTATTGGGTCCATTCAAGAGAGGAGGCAAGCTCTGAAATGGTCGTAGAAGCTGCGGCGCCAACACCCCCATCGTCAACGCTCTCTAGGTTATCAAGGACAAAATGTTCGAGCAAGGGAATGAGGAGCTTCCCGACGTTGCCGCTGCTAAGTTCGTGGTTCTGGTTTGCCTTGGCAACCTCTTGGAGCGCCAAAATTTGCTCGTGCTTCGCTAGACTGTGGATGTTAAAGATACACATGCCCAAAACCCCCTCCGCTTCGGGGTCTTCAAAATCTTCGCCAGGAAGCAAGCGTCTTAGGTCAGATACTTCGGGGATGGTACTCATGAACTTGGCCAAGCTGTGCGCGACTCGAAGATAGCCCCTTTGGACGGTCTCGGAACTTTCTCTCACGCCGAGGTACATATCTGGAAGAAGTATGTTGGTAAACATCATCTTGAACCTAAAACTCTCGTCCTCGGTGGTCACGGCAGCCGCATCTCGTATCATTCGACACAGCCCATCGGATGAGTTCAGGGACAAGGCTCCGGCTTCCTCGTCGTTTTTTATGAAGAATACCAGATTGTGCAGAAGGGGAAGCCATTGGTCTGCTGTGAAAGGCCTTGACCGCGAGGAAGAAATATGAGCAAAAGCGTCTAGCCGTTGATTGTAGTCTGGAGCGTCGATTTGATCCTTCGAGAAAGCGTTGAGGGCAGAGCATAGTTCGGCTATCTCGGTGACACTATGGTCAACGGTGGCGTAGGCCGAGAGAATACGAGCCAGCGACTGTCGATTGGAAGCATCTTTGAAGTACGAAAATAGAGATGATATCATGGAATATACATCTCTCATGAGGTCCAGTTGATCCTGGAGGCGCGCAGAAGCAATGAACCGTTCCACGACAGATAAGGTGGTGCTCTTGATTTTCGGGCTGATGACCGATGGAGGCTGGGTAAGGATCTTGATGCAGATGGCGATGAGAGTCTGGATGCTATGGGAGTCTTTGACAACACCAGCAGCTTCAACCATGAAATCAATGCAGGCTTCCAGGAGGGGTCTTCCAACACTAGTATGCTGCGCCAACACCCCATTCACCTTGCGGAGAATGCCGTCAATGTGGGGGTCAACGAGTTCTTCTCTGATTAGCTCGTTGATATGGCACACCGCACCCGGCGAGGTTGAGAGTTGAACCAGGTGCTTGAGGATGTCTAAGACATATATCTTAACGTCTTCCTTGGCCTTTTCAAAGCCGAGAATCTCGGAAATTTTGGGGATGACTCGATGGTCAACAGAAAAGGCCAGAACTGTCTTCGGTAGCGATGCCCAGGTAAAGAATAGTTGGAAAAGACCAGAGACACCCTGAGCGTTTTCAATGGGGAGCTGTTCCACCCTTGGGCTCACAACCTCCTTGACAATGACCTCCATGAAGGGATCCCAGTTGAACTCCTGAGAGATTTGAAAGAGGAGTGTGAGGCACTTCAAAGCCGTCTTCCTAGATGTTTGAACAAGCGAGTTCGCCGATGAGGGTTCTCCGTCGCGTCGATCTCCCTGTGAGCGGTATGCCTTCCGACACGCTGAAATCAAGCAGTATAGAACTGCTTGTAGGAGCTTGTCGGTATGGGGATACACCCCTATTCCCATCTCAACAATGAGATCCTGCATCATGTTCAAAAAGCCGACTTGGCGGCGAGGGGTTAGTATTTCCGATGCCAAGACGTTTTCTTTAACACCAGTCTCATCAACTACCACCACATCGCGAAGGTTGCCGAGTGAAATGTCAAGGAAACTTCCGATATCTTCAAGGTTGAGACTCCGTATGACTGCCTGGCGTGTTCGTCTTAGACTGCTGGTGACGCCTTTTTTGGAAACGGTGCGCCCATATAGAAGCCTGAGAAGCACTGGCATCAACACCTCGCGGTGCTCAGGAAGAATTTTTTGGTCACCCCCAAAAAACACTGTAAGCTCGTTTCTAAAACGAGCGTCATCAAGTAGGTACTCGAGATTTTCCTGGTAGGGCTTGATCTCAGCTTGCTTCCAAGTGAAGATTGCCTTTAGAGCAGCTTTTTGCATCTCACAGTCTCCGTTTGCCATGAGCTTGAGCAGAGCGCTATAAACGCTCTCTGATTGGTACAGCACCCGGGGATTGTTGAATTGGGCAAAGACGCCAGTCAGGCCTTTACGATCAGCAAGAGACCAGCTCACTTCACCAACCTCGTCGTGTTCGCTGTCACCGTCACTATCCGTCACGGTCCCGTCACTTGCCCACGCAAGGAAATGCGGAACGAGCAAACGAGATCTTTTCTCTGCTAGTTTCGGCAGGGCTGAGAATACCTGGATGGCAAGACGACGAGCATTCCGCGGTTGCGTCGGCTCGCTCTGTTGAGACTGCTCAAACTGCTCGAGTAGTATATCCGAGGCACCGTATACAGCTTTTTGTGTTTCAACGGACGTACTCTGAAAGCGCATCATAGTGGTGCACTCGAAATCAGTTAGAGGGCCATGAGAAGAAGTAGGCAACTGGGTCTGGGGACCCTCCCATCGCGGCGAGGCAATGGATATCCACTCAAACGCGATTTCGCATATCGCCTCCTCTCCAGCTTGGTGTTCTCCCACTGCCTTCAGGAAGTCGACGGCGGCCTTTGAAATCGGAGCGATCCGAACCGAGAGCATACCAAAGAGATATACAGGTACAGCTCGGATGAGCCAGGAGCCCGGTGTCAGCTTTCCAAAGTTTTGGCTAAGCCGTTGCATGAGAATTGAGGTGATCATGCGACTGTTTTGCAGGTCGAACGGCGACTGCTCGATTTGCATCATCGTCGAAAGAGAGTCCAGTTGGTCCGGACACCGCCTCAACTGTCCCAATAGCTTCAAGGAGGCCAGTCGTAACGTGTGTGAGGGCGAGCCGAGATTTCGAATGAGACATTCTATTAAAGGGTCTTTCTCCCCATCAGGTGATTCGCTTCCACTCGCACTCCCCGTGAGATCTGAACTGCTTTTCGTGGCCCTCTCGTATTCCACCATGGAATTGAGGAAAGCCGGTAGCTTGCTGAAACGAGGCATCGCAGCCTTCAACAGTGGGCTCAGGCTTTCATCGACCGTACCAGCCGGTGCGCTGAGCTTGAGGTATGCTTCAAACCCTTGCGTAACAATGAAGTTTGCTTCATCAGTGGTAGGAGATGTCAATGGCCGGAGTGCGAGTTTGAGCTTTTTAAGCAAGAGATCCGCAATCTTCGCAGTTGTAGAAGGCCGTACAGAAGTTGAATCGAGAACTCTAAGGAGGGCGGAATACTTTGGTAGGCATCTATCCTTCCATATTTGAGGGTCCTTGTCATACGCGCCTCTCTCGGGAAATGGCGATATCTCCAACTGGTCAAACTTGCTCTCAATTTGAGCTTGCCAAGACTGAGGAAGTTGATAAGGATCCTTATCCCCTTTTGACGGAATACCCCCAGATGCTATGATTCTCGGAAGGAGGATGCATAGTAAATCTTCATTGCCGTTATCGGCCCAGTGTGTAGCAATGAATCTAACGAAATATTAGTATCAGTGTAGATAATAAATAATGGCAAGGGAAGCAATAGATACCTCTGGAATTCCGTTTGGAAGAGACTTTTGAATCGCGACGAGTCCAAGTCGGAGAGATAAGAATAAAATGGGATGAACCATTTCATAAGTGGCTCCTTTGTCATAATGCTCACAAACTTTGAGACCTGCGGGATAAGTGCGCTTGCCGGGGACTTATGCCAGACAATGGCGGTATTAACAATCACGCGACTCCAGGCACATTCCTGCTTGAAGTCCGATTCATCAGCTTGGGATGTGCAGATGGCATCTAAACACTTGGATAAAATGTCAGCCAGTCTGCTCCAGCTGGTCATCCTTGTGCCCCTCTGGACACCTGCCATTACCCCAAGAATCCGAATAAATGCTGCAGCTTTCCAAACAACCATTGGTGATCCTTCACCGCCGCATTCGAGCTCGGTGGATACAAAGTCAAGTATCCCCTCCTCCAAAGGCTGGAAAGTCGTCGAATTCGCATGGTGAATAGCACTAGTGAGAACGCCACAAACAACATCAGTCCAAACAGTTTGTTGCACCAGTGAAAATTCCTCGTCGGGAATAGACCGTGATAATGCCACATATATTTCAGGTGCAGCAGAGTAAAGACTGCTTCCTGTTCCCTTGAGGGCCTCGGCGAACATGGTCATGACACCATGGTAGTAGAGTCCATACTGTCGGCTGTCGAGCACACTATATAGATCTTGCTGGACATGGGATATAATGAGAGGTAGGGCGTTCTCGCGGCGCGAGGCGTTTGCTGCCTTCTTGACCAGGAAGCTGAGGGCCTCGGCAGCAAATCGGGCAATGTGCGGGGGATGTCGAGTCTTGCCTAGAAGGGGCGCGACGATGGAGTAGGTCGGCCGAATGTCGGGAACGATAAGCTTCCACAGATACTTGAAGAGGAATGCCATGCAAGTGAACGTCCACTCGATGACTTCAACATCCTGTGGTTTGCCGGCAACGGCAACGACCAGATCGAGGGTCCTAGAGTAGTACTTCTCGAACCTCACCCCCAGGTCATGTGCGAAGGCAGTGAGCAGGTCAAGGAGTGGCTCCAAGGATTCCTTCTCTTGGGCAGAGATGTACTTCTCAAGCAATCCCATTATTTTGTCGCGGTGGTGGAGGATCTGAGGGAGGCTGTCGCAGAGAGGCATAACCTCACGACGGAATGAGGTGAACCCCGCTGCAACATTAAGGTCCGTCCATCGCTCGAGTCCAGTTCGAAAGTAAGAAGTTGCTGCGGAAAGATCTTCATCGTCGAGGTCGTGGCGGCGGACTTTCTTAAGCGGGTCTAGAGAGTGTAGTTTAGAGACTTTGCTCGAAAAAGACTCCCATCGATGGTTCTTCTGGTGGGGGGTGCTGTTCTGGCCCTTCCGAGCTTTAACAATGCGGCCCGACGATACAGGCATCCTGAGGTATAGTGTCAAAATCAGAGATTCATTTCGATAAATCCCTGCCCTGGGAATAGTAGTGAAACTGTGGGATTTTGTATGCTGTTTCGTGAACAGACGTTGAGTTGGAAGGAAGCTGCCTAGGCATGCAGAAGAAAAAAAAAGTTTAAAAAACGGCAGCAGGGGTGAAAAAAGCTCTTATCAACCTTATCTAACCATATCGATACAAAGTGGGCCAGCACAGCCAATCGGGAATTTTCCTTTGACTAGATCCATCTTCACGTTGGTAGCGCCTTGTGGATTTCGCCTGCAGCTACTTGATATTTAAACCTTCGCTCTTAGCAATTGTTCCCTCTCATCCAAGCCACGAACAATATCAACACTTCAGGCAAGGATGTCCACAACAAAGATGTAAGTCTAATCCCTCCGTGCCACCCAATATGCTTCATTTTGACCCTGTGCTGACCTTCTCTAGCCTTGTTCTCGGTCCCGCGAGGGGCCAGCTCCGAAGTCTGTTCTCGAAAGAAGCCGCGCTCCAAACCGCCAAGAATTTTGACTTTGCGATCATAGTTGGTGATCTCTTTGGTCAGTCTAATGATGACGAGATTGAAGCGCTTCTTAACGGATCAATCCAGGTTCCTCTTGTCACCTACTTCACTGTTGGAGCGTCTCCCCTTCCCTCGAAGATTGTCGAGAGAATCGTCAACGGCCTTGAGGTATGTCGCAAAGAACAACAATCGTAGTTTCACAATGCGCCAGGCCTAAAAATTAACTTATTATTTTACAAAATGGAAAGATCGCACCTAATCTCCAATTCCTTGCTAAGCGTTGCAGCATCAAGACTACCAACGGCATTCGAATTGCTGTCCTTGGCGGTCTTCTCGATGAATCCAAGTCTGGCCTATCCGAGGACAAGCATCTCCCAGAGCACACAGTCGAGGACGCCAAGGCCTTGAAGGGGTTCAACTATGCAGACATCCTCCTAACAACTAGCTGGCCTGATCAAGTGTGGACTAGGTCTGAGCCTCCTCTGGACAATGCTGTGCTTGAGTCTATCCCCAAGAACCCCTCACTCGCCGAACTCTGCACCACCCTCAAACCCCTCTACATTCTTGCTCCATCACCCGGAAACTTCTTCTTTGAGCGCACTCCATTCTACTACAAATTCCCCATCGACAGTCCCGGAGCAGCCACCGTCTGCCGCTTTCTCTCCTTTGCGCCCTTCAACAACCCCGATAAGGCCAAGGCTCTCTACGCGTTCTCCCTGCCCGCCAGCAAGTTGAGCATCGAAGCTACTACGCCTTCGCCCTTCCTGGCCCAACAACGAAAGCGTAGGTCCCCGGAAGCAGATAGTTATCGCACCGAGCGTGGTCGCCAGAGCGACTACTGGAGACCTGGTGGCAAGAGCAAGCGTCGTAGGCACTCTCCCGGTCCGCAGGACTGCTTCCTATGCCTCGGAAATAACACTGTTGGATCTCACATGGTGGTGAGCATTGGAAACGTGTCCTACCTTGCTACTGCCAAGGGCCCGCTGCCTACTTCCAAAACCTACTCCGAGCATGGCATGAACTACCCAGCTCACATGCTCGTGGTCCCGCTCGAACATGGCCGTTCGGTTGCCACTATGAACGACGACTCGACGGCCGTCTTCAAAGAGATGACCCAGTTCCGCTCCTCTCTCCAAGCCATGATAGCTAGCGTGTCGAAGCAGAAACTGGGAAGCATCGCCTTCGAGATCAGCTTAACAAACACAGTCCACGTCCACTGGCAGTTTATTCCTGTCCCCGCCGAGAAAGTCCTCAAGGGCCTCGTCGAAGCCGCATTCCAGATCGAAGCCAACAACCAAAAGATGGGGAAAACGTTTGTGGAGCCCAAGCCAGAGCTAGCAGACCAAATGATTCCCTTCGACACGCAACGCCCCTTCTTCCGCATCTGGCTCCGTGCCGAGGAGGACGGTGAGGGCGAGGACGGGGGCAAGATCTTCTCCAAGACCCTCGTCATGGACCTGACGGATGTGAGATTCCACTTCAAGTACCCGCGCCGTGTCGTGGCTATGCTCATGGAGATGGAGGACCGCGACGAATGGCAGAAATGCACCCAGACAGAGGAGGAAGAGACGGAGCATGCGCAGCAGTTTGGCCTCGCTTGGAAGGCCTGGGATTTTACCATGAGGGACGGGTACATCCAGTCCTAAGACCCCCACAGAGGACCTCCGCCTGCGACGAAGTTAGTTACTTGCTCACTTGCTTACCTACTTTCATGAGCTGAAAACAAAATTGGCCTGCGCTGGTATTTTCTTCAGGTTTGGGGGTTCCGAATTTCTATTTTGGCTCTGGCATTCGTGGAGTCGAGGCATCTCTTCTTTTTAGCATCCTTTTCTTTTCTTTTCGTTCGTGCCGACGAGAGCTAGTTTTTCAATGATACCCATAATTTCTTGTTCATTCTTTGATTGATTGTGTATAGACTTTTCTGTGGAGTCGAATGTCTAGTAGGAACGACTTCGTGTGCGCGAAGAGTAGCATTCATGTACGCGGTAGTAAGTCCATAGGAAAGATCAAACCATGCACGGATGCTTGTCTGATATCTTGATTCGGTGACCATGGTCCATGTATTACTATTAGTAGCACGGTGAGCCACACAGTTCTGTAGTTTGGAAGATGAAAAAAATGCTTCCTTCTTGTTTTGACTAGTCTAATTCTTCCCGAAACCAGCCAATCTCAGATGGTCGGACTCGTAACAGGGCCACGGCGAACTGCGATGCTGACTGACTGCGAGTCCTGCGAGGCGAAAAGGCAGTTATGTAGTTGTGTCAAGGTGCTCGCTCTCATAGCCACCACACCTACGTACCTCGGCACTCAAACCGGGGGGGGCTGTTGTGCCAACCGAAAAGAAATCCGCCCTGGTACTTGAGAAGCTGTCCTGCGAGAAAGAATAGAGTTGT
Source organism: Zalerion maritima (assembly GCA_022664585.2). Classification (NCBI taxonomy): domain Eukaryota; kingdom Fungi; phylum Ascomycota; class Sordariomycetes; order Lulworthiales; family Lulworthiaceae; genus Zalerion; species Zalerion maritima. The sequence continues at coordinate 156,083 of JAKWBI020000033.1, forward strand.
TGGTTTGCTTTACTAGAAAAACACAGCGCCTAATTGTTCACTCTCATCCGGTATTGCTAAAGCGGTGCCTGTTGTGTAACTAGTATTCGATCCTGGAGACGAGTGTCGGCCTCAAGCTCTGTCCGCAATTACCAGCAAATAAACGGGAGTGTGAACGACTCCACTGGACGGATCCAGGACAGCCCACCGACATCACACTAATAGAAGGCCCGGCCATTGAGTTATAAGCCCCTTTCTAGCCCCCTTTTATCCATAACTCAGCACCGGAAAATGCGATTACAGGGACGGTATCTCTAACAGCTCTACCATCCCAGCCTACTCGTATCAAGTATCACAGCAATCACAATGTAAATCAGGTCAACCTCTGAAGGAGTTCTTGAACATTTTTAATTCAATTTATCGGTCGTGGTTAAGACTCCTGACCCTTTGGCTAATGATCCCAACCTGCAGGCTTGATTGCGTGTGGCATTAACCGATAGTTTTGTATTCCCGAGAGGGAAGTTTGAGAACAAAAGACCATGACCTGGAAAAGTACGTGAGGTACTAATTTAGGAAGCAACCAAAGCCCTAGCGATATTGATACGTACGCCGCGACGCCATTGCCATGATATGAAAAAGGTAGAGAAAATAACACAACCACTGAACTAAAAAAAGAAAAAAAAAACATTTGCTTGCGGTCCGTCCCAAGCGGTCTCCACTTCAGGGAAGCCGTCATGAATCGTGGAGGGTCGAATTTGAATGTTACTAGCGGGTATCAGCCTGCTTGCGGAGATTGAGAGACAAAGTCCGAGAACGAGGATGCGATACAAGATGGTATCTGCCTGTCGCCGAAATGACGCGTGCAACAACGCAAGAAAAAAAAAAGAAAAAACCCCTGTGAATCCCACAAAAAAAAGAGAAAGAAACACGCGTACACCTAAACCGAACAGTCGCTATGCTTGCTCTATCAACAATGCCGCAGGAGAAAAGAAATTGTCGAATATCGAATTAATCCGGGACCAGATGCAATGTTGAAAGGGAGCCGACTCCTAGATACCGGATCGTGGAGCAGCCCCATGTCGGACTCCCAGTCCATGCCGTTATCAAAGATACCCTCTATGCAGAGCAGTCGATGGAAGAAAACCAAAACAAATGGGTATTAAAGGCAACACGCCAAAAACCCGTGGTGTCGCCACACCGGAAAGAAAAGCCGAACTCCGGTGCTGAATATCAAAATACGACAGGCGTCGAAATGGGTTTAACGATACGAGACATGGCGACAAAAGGCATCCTGAGGGCATAGTGGGATACCAGTACCTGATGTAGACAGCACCAGTCATAATCAGTACGATGGCAGCCGATTGGGGCCATGAAGGCTGATCAAAGGCGACGCAGAGGCGAGATTGGTGGGAACAGCACGGCGAGAGGGCCTGGGTTGAGCTGTGGGCGAGCTCTCGTCGTTCTGACCAAAGGCAAAAGTGGCGGCGCGTCCAATCTGCTTGCGTCCAGGGCGGTAGTTACGAATGCGATCCATCTCACGCTCACAAGTGTTAATGTGGCTAGCATCGTTCATCTCAACATAGGACTGAGGGTAGCAACGGTTGCGATGCTGGTTGTAGAAGTTCTGGTACCCACCCTCGAGAATGTATACTTCGGGGTAGGTTAGCTTGGGATAGGAGGCAGCATTGGCGGTGCGGTCTTGGGAGCGGATGTGGCGAGCCATGAGGGGGGCACGGTGGGCCGAGAACTCGCAGTGGAAGATGAGCAAGGTCTTTCCGTCCATGGGGGTCTTGAAGAGGTGAGACGTCAATAACTCCTTGTCATTGTAGTTGATAGCCCCGTCAATGTGACCGCCCTCATACTCGTACTCGAAGCGGCAGTCGATGATCATCTTGGTGTCAAAGTAGTGGTTGTACTGTCCATTGAGGACCGACAACAAAGTGTCGCGCGAAATGCGAGGGATACGATCGGTGATATCGTCGGTAAAGTGGTGTGGAATGATTGGCTCCTGGGACTGCTCCGACACGTCGGCAACGGGGGCAAGAACCGGCTTCAGTGCAGCCGACTCCTGCTGGAGGACATCTCCAGCAGCATCAAACATGCTCTGCGACCGGCGATACTGCTTGCGAGGACGGTTAAAAGGGTTTGACTGTCGTCGAGCGTGGCAAGGCATTGGCGAGCGAGATGAGCCTAGACCTGCAGCGCCGAGGTTGAACTGAGGACGGCGAGGGAACGGTTGGAATGAAACACAAGGGCTGTTTGCTGAGGAGGGGCGTTTTTCTTGCGAGGGAGACGCGGTAAAGCACTCGTCGAGGGATAGCGATGATGACTGGGACTGAAGTTTTGCCTCAAAGCGGGACTCTCCTCCGAACTTAAATGTTTGAAGCTGACTGTCGCTGGCAAAGCGGCTCGACACGCCACTGATGCTGTAACCCTTTGCACGGGTCAAGGAAGGACGGCGTACGCCTAGTTTGCGACGCCTGTTTCCATTATTAGTATTCTAGCCGGGGCCGAGAGGCGTCTTGGTGTGGAATGCTGAATTAGACATACTCTGCAACTGAGGCATGACGGGCCTGTTCCGCCAGTAAGGGACGCACGACCGGTGATGGGTCCTCAACGTCAATCAACATCTCAGAGTCCTCGTCCTGTGACGATAGTGCCAATGCAGGAGATGGAGAGTCAACCTCGATCTGGGTGCACGATGCAACCTTGTGGGGAAGAGGAGACACATCCATGAAGTCCTCAACCGGCACCGGAGACGATGTGGGAATGGGAGGAGTGGTGACATAGTCTAAGTCGGACATCGGGGTTAGCGAAAATTTTGGCTTTGAAACTTTCAGCGAAGACGGAAATGCCTTACCACGGCCGCCTTCCATTCCCGACATCAGGTTCGAAGTAAAGAGAGAGCGCCTTGGCGTCGGAAAGTTGGGACTAGAAGTCAAGAACCACTGAGTTAGCACATCCATTCAAGCCACACAGATAGCAATAACAGGTACTAGAACCCGGGCGCATGGTTCCCCTACAAACCATAGAACATGGATATCTAGGCAAGTGGAACTCTTTTATGGTGTATTGTATTATATACATCCATCATCATGAGCAAGTCTCTTGTTGGATCCCACATCCCACAACAAGGTATTTAGATTCAAGACAATCAACCATTCGTGGGAAAAAATCCGACGGGACGCCATGTGTGCAGAACCGTCCGAGACGACGTGAGGGAAGGGAAGAAGGCACACAAACCTAGACTCATTGTCCAAACGGAAGTTCTGCGACAAGTCGGCAGCAAGAGAAGCGGCGGGTGAGGAGCCACGAAGAGGCTGGGCGCTGAAGTAATCGTTCTTTCCCTTGCCATGAAGCCTCTCTCGTAAAGATGCATTGCATCCGTTGCCGAAGAGACTGCTGCTAGAAAAGAGGCCAGCTGGCTTACAACCTTCCCACGACATAGCTGGAGCTCTTGGGGGGTGCATGGCAGCAAGAGGTGATGAGGTATCCATCCTGGACGATTGGTGGCCCAGAAGGGAAAAATGAGGACGGAGGGATATTATAGCTTATAGCACAACCGTCAACTTATGTAGAGCTTGATGTTAAGACGGAGTTCTGCAATAGGTAGAGGGAACGAATGCCGTCACTATTAGATATCCGGACCGATCCAAACTGGTCCTTTAAACTCTGCGGTGTTGGGATGATAGCGATTGTGAGGTTCGTCGTGGTGCCGGCAGCTTAAGCCCGCAAAAGCCGTAATGGAGAACAAGAAAACAATGATGAAGAGCCAATGCTGTGCCAAGTGGGCGGTTTCCGACTCTTGAATGGGATTCCGATGCTTATCGCTGCCAGGTCCGTGGAGAGAGGGAAATGCAAAGTGGTGGGCGGCTGTGGGGTGATTTTAAGCTCGGTTTGGCCGAGTGTCGTGCTGGAGTCGCAGGGCTGTCGGGGGGTGGGGGTGGGTGTGGGTGAATGACTACGAGGTGAGTCGGGAAGTAATCCGTGGACGCCGTTGGTAGGTAGTGACGCTGCGATGCGGTGCAAGTAAGTGCTGTTGCAGGTGATAGATATAGAGCGTTGGCTACTTGGAGAGGTGGTGGCATCGATTTTGATGGATCGGATCCTTTCTCTCTTCCCGTTCCCTGACAGAAATTATTATTCCCCTCTGTGGTATGTATCCCAGTGCTCTCCTTTCCGAAGCTATGTGGAGGGAGGGGGGTTAGTAAGACCAGACAGCCAAAGGACCACGATGTTGAGGTGTGTATGGACGGATAGACCTGTAGAAGCAGGAAACCGAAAGTAGGACAGGCAGCGAGGGTGCGGTCAATGAGTATTAAGAGATATCTCTAGCCCGGCTGCCAAGAAGCTAGACTGTTGGGGTGTTGTCTGGGCGATTGGTTGCCGCAGCGTACGGCGGAGAGCTGCATCACCTTGGTTTTTTTTTCTGCCAACTCCACCTTCCCTGCTCGGGCGGCTGTCTTGCAAGAGATGGACGTGCAGCCCTGGATCTATCCACAGTCCATCACACCTTCCCACCTGTGGCACATGCGTTGCTTCTTTCTACCTCTCCGCTCCCTGCGAGGTACTTCTGCAGCAGGGCTAAACGCTCGCGCCTACCTCGCTGCCCTAGTAACTTCCCCAGTCCCCGTTACATCATTCATTTCCTCTAATACCCCCTAAAATAGCGGGAAAGCCACCCCAATTAAGTACTCTCCGCTCCTACTATACCGCAAATTCCCTGCCAGCCAGTGTATCTCGTGGCGGGTCGCCATGCCCTACCTTGTATCCTTTCCCGTCCAGCTGGTCACTACATCTCGCTCTCCTCCAAAAGTCGTCGACATCAGCGAGCCGCGCCAACTCCAAGTTTCCAACTTCATACCGTGTATTTCCATGGTGGCGCACCAAAATATAGGTTCGACACCCCTAGTTTCGATCTCAACTCTTCAATATAGGCCTCGCCCAACTATTAAGAACAGAATTCAATCCATATATCGATCACATCCCTACATACTGTGGTATAGTAATTACACAGTACACTATCCGTACATTCACTACGTGGTAGCGATTGGCGACTGTGTGGAAATACCGCTTTCGGTGTTAGTGCTCCCGTTAGTGAGCTCAATTGGTTTTGTTCGATTCTCAAATTGACGACCATCGAACCGATTTCGTTGCCTCGCCTCACCTCTGAAGATTTGAGGGGAGTCTCCCATGCGACCTGTCTTGCTCAAAACCGCGATCTTCACCTGCTAGTCGCAAGTTGCGGCCCAGACAAAAGTTGTCTAGTTCTATCTCTAGTCGATTATTACAGACACATGGAAAGCCATGTTTGCTCTCGTTCCATTCCGAGATATCCTGGAATATTCTTCGGTTTCGGCTGATGATTATATCCCTTACCTGACTTTTGCTGTTCGCAAGCTATCTGACAGCTCAGACATGACTCGGTTGCTTCCATGGTTATATCGAGACATGTTATACTCGTACTAGTATCGCGTCAGGGATCAAAAAAAAATCTCGTTGTCTCTCATCCACACGTGTCGCGACCGCAAGTTCTAAAATAATTTCCTCTCGGCGTAGGGGTTTCCTTAATCTTTTATATTTTTTATACAACTGTCCCTTGGCCCTTTCCTCTAACAAGACTGTCGCGGAGCCATATTCCCTTCTCAAGATCACTCGGAATACTCACAGCAGTATACAACGGGCGGATGTATATTGCTGCGAACAATAAAATACTCAAGCAGAGACTGAACAATTCGACCCATACTATAACCCGACTAATGCCGCGAACACATCACAAGTTGCCACAACTCATACCATGATCACCGCGTGGTGATTTCCAACATCACACCGAACACTGGTCAATACACGGAGCTTATGATGATATCAAGCGAACATATTTTTTAACTTGGCCAGATCCGACGAACCACGGGTTGCAGATTGGTCTCTGGTTTTTTTTTCTCCAGGATTCCCTGGACGGTTCCCTGTACCGCTCGCAACTGCAATCCTTTCAGGGCAGCAAAGGCCCCTGCGGTGCCCCAGCGAGCGCCCACATGGGAAGCTTGACACAAATCTGCCGGATCTGGAATGGCGGTGGATGGCGGAAAGTTGCTGGGTTGCTTTCCGAAGCACGGCCGCTGGGGCTGTTAATGGCTAATAAGTGTGGTTGCGTCGCCCAGCGACTTTGGTTTCGGACGTATTACTGGCTGGACGAATGGCAGCATCTAGCAAGCCTTAGCGACCATCTCCCTGTGCAGCCGCCCGAGAGCGACACGAAGAAGAAAATTGCTAGGGGCCCTTCTGGCTGCGGCTTCGGCGGATAAAACAGCCAGTATTTTTTTTTCACCATGGCAGCGGCGATGTTTGCCACAGTATTGTTAAATAACTGACAATGTGGAAGGACTCGGTTTTCTCGTTCACCATTGCAGCTCGCCTTCACGCCTCTTATCCCTGTTGTTGAGCTAGGACTCGGCAAAAATAGATAGAATTGTCAGCCGCGGATTCTTTCCTACGGGATTTAATCATGTTCCACGGAGGGCTGGCTTTCTTGCCCGTGATAGTAGTATCGAGCCATGAGAAACATTCAAGCATGCCGTTTCCGGAGTCGATGGGAGAGCAAGAACTCGGGAAAGCATTGAGCCCTCCGAGATCTTCCACCACGCATGGTCCAACAATAAAATTCCGCTGCCGCAATGCTGAAGAAAGGAGTGTGCACAACTTGGTAGGCCATGTAAAAGGCATACCATGGGCAAATAAATGCGCTGGTTCATTTACCTTGCTCACCTCTCATGTTTTGAGACGTTGGTGCTGCCCGCGATCCCGGCATCCATGCCAAGGGGGAACGGCAGGCATAGGAGGGGGGGATCGTGTTTGATACCGCCGCATGATACTCCTCTACCCCAGGTTTCCTGCCCTCCATCAAACTACTATTCTCAAAACAAGCTCCGGCAAGAGAGAGAAAAAGGCTTGATGCAATAAAATGTCCGAAATTCCAACATTGATGTTCTGTCCACTTAGCGGTAAACCAGGTGCCTAGTTGGGCTATCTGTATAAGCCACAGCCACGCAAAAGGTTCCCAGCCTTCCTTTCTTCCTCTGTCTCGAATGGAATGCCTCGGTCGATAACCAACGCGGGGCAAATGAGGCAGCCTCTCGGCATGCGTCGCAACCAGCAGAGGGTGATATTTCGGCTTGGGGAACTTGAATTGCACATATAATTGCCACGGTTCCGATCCCATTGTACCTTATCTTCGATGGTAGACTAACTGTTAGGCACAAGTAGTTACCAGGTTCGTCTCGTTTTCTTGGCATCCCAATCCGGGTATATTATTACCTGACATGGGGAACGGCGAGAAAGAGAAAGTGGTTGAAGCGAACAACCAGGAACGGTATTTCATGCCGGCCGCGGTAGGAACCCTTCCAGTAGAGACAACGTCTGGAAAACGGGTATCATTCCAAGTTGGGAGGGGGGTCTTCTGGTCTGTCGCATTGCACTCGGGCGTTTGGCAGATACTGCCACCGAATGAAGTCTTGCCTCTTTTTATTTTATTTGCATTTTTTAAGGTTTCGCTCATGGACGCACGAAGATAATTGCATTCCCAGGAACAGTAATCCGAAGGTGGAGACTTTCGCCAAACCTGGAAGTGGTATTGATGGATGACAAAGAAAGTTCGAGCTACCTGGTTACAGTAGGAACCATATCCATTTGCCATTAAACCATGGATGGATCCATTCAGTTTCCAAACCCTCTCAAGCCCCTTAAACCAGTGTTTGACTTGGAGAGTCTTGCCGACACCAATATCCCGGCACCCGACTGAAAGACCCGACCTGGGGTTTTCTTCGTCTCTGTTTTTCCCTTGAACAAAGAGATGTTCCCTTTGGGGGTGAGTGTGGCAAGGAGCAAGGGCAAGGGCATTGACTTTTTTAACATCCCAAAGAGAGTAGTAAAGCCGAACATTGGCCACAGCTTGAGCCGGTATCATTAGAAAGTTGAGGCTTGGAAGGGTCACTCGTGTGGTTTCTGAAACCAAACCGTGCCGATTTCTTTTCGGCAGTGTTAGTTTGGTTTTTGTCGGCTCTTTAATAGGTGGGTGCGTATGCTCATGAGAGGGACCCACCGTATGCCTTCCGTCCCAGTTGTTCCGTACATTATCTGCAGGTATAAATCAAGTCAATTATGATTATTATTAGTAGTAGTAGTAGTAGTAGTAGTAGGATTATTAGTACTTCCCATGGATAATATCTAGCCAGGCACACACGGTGTAACTCCGATGCAACACAAAACGGGAAAACGCATGAATGAAGAGTTCCCTCTTAGGCATGTTCGATATGCCTGGACAAACGTACGTCTGAATCTAGCCTTCTCACAATCATGTGTATATGTTCCCATTGGCAGATATGTTAAAGAATACATTACACATTTCGCAACCCCTCGTCTCAGGAGGCAGCCTCGCATGTTCTAAATTTAAGGATGGAAATTCAGACTGCCGGCAGGATGTCCCGTAACTTCACCAATGAAGGAGAATTGAAAAGCAAACTTGCCTGGAATCGCATTAAAACGTTTACGAGAGAAGAAACGTTCACTAGAAAGAAACATTCCAGTTGGCTGTAACGTGGGGTTCAGGAGCTACCTCGCTGCTCAACCCTAGATGAGCTCCTGTTCTGTGCAACAGAACATTGATACATGTTTAAACATCTGGTTTCTTCACCACTAGCAACCGGAAAACTACCGGAAAACCGCCGGAAGTCTGTCAGAAAGTCTCCCCGTGTTGGGTGGTTGGGGAAAAGTCTTGGCTCTTGAGAAACGTCATGTCCCGTCGCCATGGGATTGAAATAGGTTAGAAATTTTTTGAAATTTGATCTTGCTCTTGGAGCAATAAATAGCATTGCCAAACTAGCTATTCAATATTCAACCCAACAACCATTCCAGACCTGCTTGTTGATATAAATCTACGAAATTCTAGAAGCTCCTCATTAATGTCTCTGATCTAGATCTCCGGGTGCACCAATGCGCTGCATCAATTGCAGGTCCTTTTTTTGCCCCTGCCGCAGCAGCTTGTACTGCACGGCGGCAACCAACAAAAACCTCTTTTTGGGAAGCATTGGTGTTTCTGGTTTGGTTTTTCCGGCAGGAAAGACGTCTGTTCCATCTTGATGGTCCAGGGGAAGAGAGGGGAGAGGAAAAATTCGGACGAGCAGGTTTCCAAGGATGTTCCTTCTTCGTCCTTTCCACCCATTAACCATTCCTCCAGGCAATGAACGATAGGAGTCGATAGGCGAAAGTTCACAAAACTCACCGCTTCTTTGCGCTCACCCAGTGACCCCCGAATTTGAACCAATTGATCGATGTTTGCCTTCTCGGCTTCCAATTTGTCCCCTCCTTTCAGCTCTGCTGGGGTTGTTTTGGCGAGGGTAAATGGGCTTGCCAAGATGATCCACCTCACAGGGCGGATTTTAGGAACCTCTCCTGACACGCCGGGATGGTGGGACAGTCATCGTCGTCTAGCGGGATTTGGTGTTTTCTCACATTATACTAGAGAAACCACAGCAACAGCTGGGCACCAGCAGCACCATCGCAGCCCTAGACGCGCGAAATCGGAAGGAGGGTCTCCCGATTTTTGCTCTATTGGCAAGATTGTGTAATACGTTGTGCATGGCGAAAAGAGGGGTTCGTCATCAGTTGCTGGCATCAAGTCCATTCGGCCGCCCCCGGGGATCGGAATTCTCTAACTAACGAGAGCTGGACCCGACGACGGACTCTACCTATGTAGCATTGGCATTGGGATCGTCCACACTACGGAGGAACTATTGTGTAGTATCGGACTGGATGACGGTGGCGACATTACGTGCGTCGCAAAAGGCAAGTCACGACACCACCAAAGAGTCCACCCCCACCATCTGACATCGCGAGACGCCATCTTTGGCCCTGTCTAGCACTCTCGGCCAATGAGGAGGCTGAAGTGCCTTCTTCGGCAACTGTCGCAATCTGTAGTTGTCGAGCTTGGTTCTTGATGTCGCAACACCAACCTAGAGCACCAAGGCCATCATCTCCAGCCAACTCACGAAATCAAAAAGTCGTGGCTGGGATGTTCCAGCCTCTCCTAGCCCATTGAGGACTGGTTGCCAGGATTATCAAAGCGAAAGATCCCATTTCCCTTTACATGTATCCATGCCTGTGTGTAGATACAGATATCCTCGAGCTCGGGAGAAGATGTATCGTCGACACCGGTGCGCCGGCTGGTGATGATTAATGATATCTTCAATATTGTACATACATAGTACATACGTAAACACGCACGCCAAACAGGGCGCGCTGATTCGAGGCGGCCAGCTTATTGGACAATTGGCATCTCAAAGTCCAGCGTTAGATCAAAGTCTTGAACACCAACAGCTGTAGCCCCCGGTTTAGTGTAGGGCGGCGCGGTCTGCGTGACCATCCCACATCGAGAAGGTTATGATAGTAATCTTTTCCATTAGGATAGCTCATTACCAACTGCCTATCTTTTCGAGAAAGCGCCCACTGTTTCATGCATGAGTCTCATCAAATGTACCACTTTCCTGTCCGTCTTTCTTCCAGCTCACAACCGCCCGCCTCTTTTTCCAAAAGCAGTTTCTAGATTCTGGATTTGTTCGTGCTTGGCGGCTATTGTTGAGAGGTTTTAGGTATTTATTTCACCGCGAGCTGACGCCACCACTAATCATACTTCTCAGGACTTGGGCGGCATGGCGGTGGGTGTGTGGAACGCATTGCAATTGGTGCAAAGCCGAGAAGGGAATTGTAGAGATTTGCATTGCAACCATTGGCGCGGTATGGCTGACCGTTTAAGCCGTCTACCTGGACGATATCCATCAGCATTGTTTCTTTCCCTTGGCCTGTGCTACCTCAGCAGGTGAAAATCAGGATCTCCAGACTTTCGTCAAGATCGGGTCGTTGTGAACCAACACCGAACGACTTAGTGACGACAACAAGATCATTAAATGATGGAAGATCTCCCCTTGAACATGCCGTGAGTGTGTGTGGATCAATCCATCCCTTCCTTCATCCCGCCAGTATCATCATCACCATCTATTTATCACTCGTGTATTCCCTTCTCGGAACCTGCCCGGGTAAGACAAAACGGGGCCATTGGGAGAAGGAGCCTCAAGTTGCATCACACATTTCATGCTGTCTTATGCCCTCTGTCCAGTATCCCGTATCTATCCGTCCCTTTTGCGGCATCCTCACATTGCTCACCTCCCATCGGTGGGAACATCGGGTAAAACAACACAACCTCTGCCCTTTTCCATTCATGGTGCTGTTTGAGGTTCTGCAAGCAAGGGTATCTTTTCTCCGCAAAACAAGGCTGTGTCAGGTGGGGGGGGGGGACTAGGGGAGGGAACGTAGAAAGCAGCGAAAGAGGACGTCACGAAGAGCGGTCAGCAATTTGTCAAAAGGACCGTCGTTCGGGAGGATGGGTTCGTCTTGGTTGCCCGGCAGTTCTTTTGCTGGTTCCAGGCCAGAGCAATATGACTTGGTACGTGTTCGTGCGCAGTTTGGTGGTGACAGGTGGAGGGAAAATTATCCCCGCACAAGAGGTGAGGTTGCAAAAGTAAACAATGGGTCCCGTGTTCTGCTTCCAAATACGCGACAAAAGTAAACAACACGTACCCCTCATTCGCGATAGCACGTGATATGGACTAGCATTTAAAGTGCGGGGTTTTGGTTAGCTTTTTACCACCCAGACTTTGCCCGAAAAGGGAAGTTGTGTGGGGCTCAGTGTGGAGGAGATCATGTAGAGGAGATCTTGTAGAAGAGAAGAAAATAGAGGGCAAAAGGCCAGGGAATGATAATAGAACAGCATGACATGTGTGACGTGCTTGATATATTCGTAACGCCAGATGTATGGGATGTTTTCCTGGAAATTCTGGCTGTTAATACCTGGGCTGCCCTTTGATTGTTCAGGGTGCCTTGGGCCATACGAAGAAAAAAACGGCAGATGGATAGTTAGTGCATGCAGAGACGATAGTGTTGTTTCTGTGTTATCATGTGTGTGTTCATGATCACACGTGTCAACGTGTGCTACATATATCATCTGGGAATCCTGTACACAGTAATATGTTGTTGATTATAACTGGCGAGGTACTAGACTTGGAAGATTGCTTTGATTGGGTGTAGACATAGGGTTCTCCCAGTATATTTGGTACAGGTTAGTCGAATCAGTGTCGGTTAATAGTCTTGAACGTCGTTGAACAATAGACATTTCCAAAGATTCATTGTTATTTCCTGGGGATGCGGTACTCCAGGCGAATAGTATTATTGCCATTGTTATTGCCGGTCTCACCAACTCGTGTGTGTTGCCGAGAAGAAGGGTTGGGGTAGCCGAGATCCACGTGGTGATGCCAACCCACGAGTACCGAGGTCCGGCTGTTGTTGATATAAGCATCTCGTGGCGACTGCTCAAGCCAGCGGCCGTTCATACTGTTGGTGAGTCCCTATTTTTGCCTCCATGGTAAGATAATAAGCGGTCGGAGTGGCACACGTAGGGCAAGACGGTAGACTAACTGTGAGAGCCGCCCATCGAGCCCGATGTCACCGGGGGAATGGGAGTAGGACGGGAATGCATGGCGACTGAAATAACAAGCGTTTTCGTACCTATAATCGACAGCAAGAACAGAAAGATCGTGGGTTAGGGTTTCTGGCGGAAGTCTGGACGAGCAATGGGCGTCGTGAAGTCTCGACATCCCGTCTTGCATACCTGTGCCGCAAGGAATGAACACACATCTCAGGGCACCTCGTGATCCACGGGGAAGAAGAATTGAGGGCACAGATATTCCACTGAAATAGAACAGTTTAAAAAAAAATCTAGCTAGGCCTAGGTGGTGGTCCCTGTCTTGGTCATACAAAATATGGAAAGGGAAGATCTTAGCCCGGCCCATTGTAGAAGTCTCGGCTCTTCTGCGGGTTGAAGCGCCGAACCCTATGAACACTTCTCAGTTCCAGGTTTCAACCGAACAACATTTGATCTGGAAGGCGTTTAGTTGCCCAGGGACATGTCCTTGTATCTGAATGCTAGGCTACACTATCAGACACGCGTGTGTGCTGGTATGAGATCTGGTCTCTTTCTCGCTAGCAAGGAGGACCTAGGGCATACCGAGATGTGATCAACTCCTGTCACTGGACAAACTTCACTCTCGCCCTAATTACACAACTCGATCAGCCTATGTAGGATACAGTACATATCTCGGACACAATACTCACCATGAAATGACAGAAAACTTCTTTGCACCTAGGCTCTTGGCTACGTTCTGGCTGGCGACATTGTCCCCGGCTATATCAGCCCGACCGATTCCATCTTCGCCAAAAGTGCTCAACTGCTCGCGGTGTAGCTTTGCGCCCAGTTTCTTGGCTATGCCTTGTCCTCTATAAGGTGGCTCACAGTGGAGGGTAATCAAAGATCCATCAAGACCTGGAGGAAAGAGTTTGTGAGCCCAGCACATGACTTTAGGCCGTATATATATATATATATGAATGTGTGTATTTGGAAGAATATATATATGTGATTAGGATTGAAGACAAGGCAAAAAGCCAGACGAGGATATATAGAACGTACCCAGAAACCCCCAAGCTACCAACTCGCCAGTGTAAGTCTTGACAGCAAGACCGGGAAGTTTCATCATTGTTTCCCTAGATAGTATTATTCAGTAACCATCGATGCCGCGCGGAATAGGAGGAATGCCTCGTATACTCACACAGTTCTCCGTATCTGCGTGCTACTGACAGCCGTCTCGGCATCTTCTTTACCTACAGCTGACCACTTAAACCCCGGAGGTAGCACATCATCAGGTGACCCCAGTGTGCTAGGCATGTCCCCGACGCGAAAGTCCCACCGGTCCCAAAACGTGTCTCTCACCACTTCCAGATCTCCATACTTCAAAAGGAGTGTCCTCGTAGGTTCTGCCAAAGCTCCTATAACGAAAGACCCCTCTATGGGCCTGGGGTGGGGATACTCGGCCAAGATAGCCTTGGCTCTTGCCATCAGACCAGAGATACATTCGGCGACGGCCTCCGGATGATCATTGATGAGACCCTTTTCCACGGAGCAATATACCCACATCTCCGTTTCGGGGCCACGTGAGATATCTATGTATGCTGCTACGAACTCCTTTGTGCGATCATGAACTTCTTCAGGCCTTCCGTCATCGTGCATACAGAGGTGAGAAAATAAGACATGGGCGCTGTCCGATGACTGTGAGCGATTCAGGAACTGGAGCCGCCTGAATAAAGGAAGAGACTCAGGGAGATGACTTTCGAGAAGGCGTATAATGCTAAGTGGGGCCTTCTTTTGATATTGCGACACCTGAGCTTTTGTTACTGTGGTAGTGGGGATGGACGTACTTCCTGGCATCCTGTGCGGTGTTCTCTAATATCGAAACCTGAATTTTGAGGTGAAAAAGAGGAAGGATGGTGGCAATTATAGACATGCACATTGTTTTGTCGTCCTATTGAAGCCCCAACGAGAATGTACTACGCCCCAGGGATAAATAACTACAGTGACTCAATCCGAGTATTACTATGCGGGGTACCCGCTAACGGCCAGGGCCCGACACGGCGGTGGTGAAAACTATCACCTGAAGTTACATGTGATTTTCCTTTCTGCTGGCACTAGTGCAGTCAGTATTATAACCTAGAGGAGACTTTGTTGTCTAGTACCTAACGACAATCAATGTAAACCCTATCGCTGAGATTTGTAAGTATCGTCTCACACAGGATATTGCCACATTTAGGGTGAAAGTTCCAATATTATATGTATATACTTCCTTTTCTGGGTGTCAACTGACCCCTTCTCAATAATTGCCGAGAATGACATTATAATCATATTGTGGTATCGGTCCCATTTTTTTCGCCCATCCCAAGACGCCAGCGACCCGAATAACTATCCTCTTATTACACCTCATTACTTGGATATTGCACCTCTGTCATTGGCAGAAACTCCTCCTTGATACTTCTGTTGCTAACGAATCGGCTCAGCAAGCTGGCAGATCCAGCCTTGTCGTTTGTTCCACTGGCTCTGGCACCACCAAATGGTTGCTGACCAACAACGGCACCTGTAGACTTGCAATTGATATAGAAATTACCAGCAGCATTGCGAAGCTTCTCTTGAGCAATGACTGTTGCGTTGCGATCCGAAGCAAAGATGGAGCCAGTTAGACCATACTCGCAAGCACTGTCGACGGTGGCGATGATATCATCGAAAGCCGAAGCGGAGATGTCGTCGTACACGTAAACTCCTAGAATAGGTCCAAAGAACTCCGTCCTCATGATCGAGTGAGTAGGGTCGGACACTTGATAGACCGTAGGGTGGATAAAGTACCCCTTGCTATCATCGTACTTGCCGCCGGCGAGCAGCTCCACTCCAGAATCCGACTTTGCGCTGTCGATGACACCCTTGAGCTTGTTGAAGCTGCCGCGGTGGATCACAGGGCCAATAAAAGTATCTGGCTTGGTAGGATCACCGACCTTCAGGGCCTCTACCTCTGCCACAAGCCGCTCACGGAACTGGGGCCAGAGGGACTTGGGGACATAGCAGCGACTTGTTGCGCTGCATTTCTGGCCCGAATATTCAAAGGCACCACGCACAGTGTGCAGTGCAGCATTTTCAACATCCGCGCTGGGGTGAACAAGGTGAAAGTTCTTCCCGCCTGTTTCGCCAACAACTCGAGGGTAGCCTTTGTAAATCCCTTCCGCCACACCGACTCCAATGGTTCCCCAAAGCTTCCTGAACACTGCCGTTGAGCCTGTGTAGTGAAGCGCAGCGAATTCCTTGTGCTTCAGGACCACGTCGGTGATTTCGACTGGATCACCAGGAACGAACTGAATAACGTCCTTGGGGAGGCCCGCCTCGATAAGTACCTTGTAAACGAGCCAGTTGCTGGCAATGGCGGAATCGCTGGGCTTCCAGACAACAACATTACCGAGAAGCGCAGGTGCCCCTGGGAGATTCCCAGCGATGGCTGTGAAGTTGAAGGGCGACACGGCGTACACGAACCCTTCTAGGGCTCGGTACTCAGAGCGATTCCAAATCCCGGAGTAGTGATGCTCTGGCTGGGTGGCGTATAGTTGCTCTGCATACTTCACGTTGAATCGGAGAAAGTCAGCCAGCTCGGCAGCAGCATCAATCTCGGCCTGCCATGCATTCTTCCCTTGTCCGAGCATTGTTGCCGCCATGAGTTCGTATCGATACTTCGTTGAGATCAGGTCCGCGGCCTTGAGGAAGATGGAAGCCCTGTCGGCGAACGGCATGGCCTCCCATTGAGACTTAGCTGCCAGAGCAGAGTCTATGGCGGCAGATACATCGGCGGGAGAGGCTTTCGAGTATGTGGCCACCACGCTGGAATGGTTGGCAGGGTTATGCTGGGTACCCTTTGTGGAAGTGGTTTTCTGCAGACATTCGCTTGCGGTGAGCTTGATATTACACCATATACTACCTAGAATGGATTTGATCATACCTCTGCTCCTCCGACCACGATAGGTACCTCGAGAGGAAACTGACCTTGGAGCTTCTTCACGCTTTCTTGGAGACCGGCTCTTTGGGAAGAGTTTTTGGTATAGTGTTGCTTGAATCCCTGCCCTTAGCGTCCTGACCGAAGTGAGATTATCATGGGGATGTTGGTTATACACACGTTGGGTTCGTTATCGATCTTGGGGATTTTGAACGACGCTAGAGTCGATGCCTTGACGGAATTTCCTACCGATACCCGCACTGTCGCTGGAGACTGGAGGGAGACGCGCCGGGAAGCAATGCGCAGGGCTGCGCCGGAGGCCATCCTGCTTGCCATGGGGGTGATGTGAGGTGTCGAGTCAGGTTGTGAGTGGGATTCGTGGTGATGCTAGACCAGGATGTAGGTTGCTTCTCTAAGGTAGGGGTGGCTGATGAGAGAACTTCGGCAATAAAAAAATCCAGTAACGTGAATTGAGGAGACAGGCCCTTTAAAGATTTGTTGGTGCTTCACTCGGAGCTTTCTGTGGAATCAGTCAAGGTTGTTGAGGTGAAGGCGAATCACAAGTTTTACACAACATGCCTACGCTTTGTTACGGCTTAATCCGGGGTTCATGTCTGCATTTTTGCGGGGAAAGCAGGTGGCGGATGCAATTGCCCAATGGTGCCCTACGTGGATGCTCCTTCCTCGGAACTGAATCGACGATAAGGATCATCTTGGGCAATTACTCTAGAGATTTAGTGAGAGGTGAGACCAATGTCACACGCTCTTGCAATTCCAAGACGGCCAGGTACACCGATATCGCAGCGTGGGATGGAAACCTTGACAAGTTTGAACGCAGCACTGGCAAAGTACTATAGGGTTTGATAAGACTAACGTCGAATACTCGATTGATATGCATTCCTATTGGCTCATAACCTCAAGATCCTAGTTGGGCCGCATGCCCTAGGTTTGGAAATTCTAGCCAGCACCTGCGCATCGTGACGATCTGGCAGCAGCCGGGAAGCCGGTTTTGGGGCGGTCTATGGTCTTGCTGCGTCCGATTGCGGGTATTCAGCCAAGGTACCGCTGCAAGCAGCCTCTAGGTGAGGGGACCTGCCCCCGCTTGCGGGCCGCACACGGTGGTGCCTGCAATATTACATAAGACAACAACCCTATAAAAACCATCAAGTATCTTTTTCTGTAGGCCACAAATCGTCTCTCGTAACGGGCAAACACAATGCAAAGTCTCACGTGCTGGCTGCCCGCGGCGGGCCTGAGAGACTTGTTGTGGGTCATGGATTTCCGCAAATAAATGGCGCTGTTGAAAGGGCAGGTGCCGCCTGGCTGGGCTTGTCGGGATGCGTGGGAGTCGAACAGGTGCCTGTCGGAATTTTCCTAGTGATGCCTCCTAAGAGACGTTAGCAGGTCTCATGATAAGAATGGGTTGTATATTCACAGCTCTATACTCATCTGTTATAAATATGTCTTACATACCTGGAAAACTTGGGTATACTAGGGAGCTTCTAATGGACGCTTGCTTCAAGATAATAGGGATCATGGAGAAACATTAGCCTGGCCTGCCCGCAATCAACCGGGCTACCATCGTCGCAAGCTGGCGGATCGGCCCGGGGCTGATTTATGGTGGACGAGGGATTGTTTGTGGGGCAGCTGACCGAAATGGCCTGGTCGGACTCGGGGCCAGGCCGAAACCTCATCAAATTGGCCGACTGTGCAGGCTCCGGGGAAAAGTGGTTACTATAGGCCGGAGTTTATTTTCCGTGTGGAGCCGCACGGCAGGAGGATTCGCAGCTTGCGTGTCTACGTCATGACAATTCCCCCTTTGGGCTTGCACCTTTTTTGGTTGGCGCAGGAGAAATCAAGCTAGCAGGACGGGAGATAGGTATTCGAAGATTTCGTTTTGGGATAACAGGTTGCAGAAGACTATTCCATTGCCCTGATGGCACAAAGGATGTTGGTGGTGCGGATCTCGAGGAAGCATGTGAAGGAGTCCGTTGGTTCCCATCACTCACGCGTTGCCAACATGTAAACCGACGAGTTCGAGTCCGAGCAGGTGTGTCTTACAAAGCAGTTCGTGGTGGTCGCCACAGCCTCTGGGGAAACCCAATATTTGTGCTGGATGCTTCCCCTTGATGCCCTAAATGGATCTAATTCCATCGAGCTCATCCACCCACAGTGTTCTTTATTCGATAGCCGCAAAGTTACGTCTTGCAGGAGGCCGCCGGCCGTGATGCATAGGTGGTGCGCATTCAGCTCTCCACTCCTAAGACTCGAAGCGAGAGCTCTGACCACCCGATCTGAACAATCTAAAATCCATGTGGTTGAGATTGTGAAATGGAGAAGGATGGGATGAGATGAAACGAAACATCGTCGCCAACAAGGATACCGAAAATTAGGAAGGCAGGAAGGAGCCATAAATGTTGGTGATGATAATTGACTTCCTGCGAGGCACAAATTTGCAGACTGGTCTGCCATGTGTTTAATACGTTTTATAGCTTGTTAATAAATACAGACTAGTTTTGCGACGGACGGAGACAGAGATACTTTGCATGTAGATAGATGGAAAGTGACGTTTGTGTTTGCTTATCTCAAAAAGTATTTTCTTGTTTGGTTTCGTTTCTTGTTCGCAAAAAGGTCCATGAATCTGTATCCCAGCCAGCGGAGGCCCGCCTTGGCACTAGCCCTTGTCAATCCATATTCTACTCGCAATCATTGATCCCTCCCCCCAAAAAAACATCCATCCTTTTCCTCTGTTTCTTGGCTTTGGTCGCTTGGAGCCGTCTCTTGAGGCATCAATATTCCAACATTTGGTATTCCAGCATATTCCCATCCTTCACACCCCTTGTTGGTTGCTATTCTTGAACCAGTCTCGCTGTTGGTTTCTGCAAGGCGTTGGCCTGGTACACCACATTCACCATTTCGCCAAAGCTCCTGTTGCAAACTTACGCTGGAGGACGCCTCCAGCACAGATTAATTGGAGCCAACCCTCTCATTCCAACCGAAACTTTTCCTGCCAGCCATGTCAGACAACAAGGACAAGCAGCTCGACGTGGGGAACGAAAGGAGTGCCTACCTGACCTCTTCACGATGGGTGCACGAGGAAACGCCCGAGTTCTATGAAGACGAGGGAAGAAAACGCCGAGAGCGCCTTGCAAGACTTCAGCCACGAGATGCGACTGCTGACAACAGCGGAAGTGCCGCTCCCCTTGCAAAGTTCCTTAATGAGCAGAGCCGCGACACGGACGCCGCCGCCTCCGATCGAAAGCGCGACGACGCAGAGCCGGGCCCTTACCATAAGCCCATCATGGTGGCAGCTGCCGAGGCTCAGAGCTCCGCCCACCCCGAGGCCGACCAGGACCATGCCTACCAGCCCCACGTGGAGGGCGGCGACGGCAAAGAGATTGTCTGCGGACCGCTCCTAAACTACCGCCGCATGGAGGGCAACAGGTGGTTCGGCAGTGTACTGTGCGTAGGTACAGGAGGCGGAAAGAATATGATTGAGCAAGAGGACCAAGTTGTCTTGAACATCAAGCGCACTCCCCTCCGCGCAGGCAGCACTGACGGCGCCGAGGCCACGAATGGCACCGGTGAGGCGGGATGGAAGACGTCCGTGAACGAAGTCCAAGCGTGCGCACACATTCTCTACTCGGATCCCCGAAACACCTTCTGGCAGTTCGACGTCGAGGTGGAAATGGACCCGGAGCTGGAGACAAGGTGGGAATACGTCATTGATGGGTTGCGCTTCCCGGCCGACTCCACCAAGCCCCAGCGTAACAGCTTCTTTGCTCCTTCGCTGCAGGAATCGATGCGCATCCTCTTTTTCTCGTGCAATGGCTTTAGTGTCGGCACAGATGAAGATGCCTGGAGCGGTCCGGCCCTGTGGAACGATGTGATGAGACAGCAAAACTCCGAAGCCCCCTTCCATGTTATGTAGGTTTCCCCTTCTCCCCTTTCTTGTCCCCGATTGGGGATGTTGCAGCATAAGACAAGACACCGAGGCATACAAAGCCCGAACAGGAATGGATAGCTGACTGCGCTCGAGTTCCACAGGCTTGGAGGAGGCGATCAAATCTATAATGACGGTATTCGCGTAAGCGGCCCCCTGCGCGAGTGGACCGACATCAGCAACCCCAAGAAGCGTCGCGACCACCCGTATCCCGAGAAGCTGCGCCAGGACTGTGACAATTGGTACCTCAGAAACTACATTCGATGGTACAACACCGATCCCTTTTCCACTGCCAATGGCCAAATTGCCCAGATCAACATCTGGGATGACCATGATGTGAGTTCCCTTTGAATATTCAGCGATGCGCTTGGCCCTCGCTAACTGATGCGCCTCGACGCAAACCAGATCATTGACGGTTTTGGCTCCTATGTCAACGACTTCATGATGTGCGATGTCTTCCGCGGAATCGGAGGAACCGCCCACAAATACTATATGATATTCCAGCACCACCTCGCACCCCCTCCGTCAACGTACGTTACAGGAGAGGCCGTTGCCGTTTCTGATGCTCCGGTAGAAGGAGGGCAGGGTATCGACCCCAACCAGCTCATCGACACGTACGTAGCCGAAAAGCGAACCGATTCTTCCTACGTTGTCGGCAGTCGACCGGGACCCTACGTCGCAGAACACTCCCACAACATCTATGCTAAGCTTGGAGCTCGCATCGCATTTGCCGGCATCGACGCGAGAACCGAGCGCACCCGCCACCAGGTCAACTACCCCGAGACGTACGATCTGCTCTTCGATCGCCTCGACAAGGAGCTTCGTGCTGCCAAGGATTCTGGAACACCCTTCAAACACCTCGTTTTGCTTCTCGGTATCCCCATCGCCTACCCTCGCCTTACATGGCTCGAGAACATTTTCACAAGCCCTTTGATGGGCCCTATCAAGTTCTTGAACAAGCGCTTCGGCCTTGGCGGCAGCCTGTTCAACAAGTTCGACGGTAGTATCGACCTCCTCGATGATCTCGACGACCACTACACTGCGCGCACGCATAAGAAGGAACGCAACGTCCTTGTCGAGCGCCTCCAGAGCCTGGCGGGCCGCCACTCCGTGCGCATCACTATCCTCGGCGGCGACGTTCATCTTGCCGCCGTTGGAAGGTTCTACTCCAAGCCGAACCTCAAACGCGCGGTTGAGAAGGACGAGCGCTACATGATCAACATTATATCGTCCGCCATAGTCAACAAACCACCCCCGCAGGCGATCGCTAACCTCCTGGCCAAGCGCAACAAGATCCACCACCTCAACCACCAAACAGACGAGACGCTGATGGACCTCTTCGACAAGGATCCTGGAAGCACCAACAAGACGGCAGCGTCGAACCACTGCACCATGCCTAGCCGTAACTATGCCATGATCACGGAGAACAGCCCCAACAACGCGCCCCGGCCAGCCCAGGAGCTTGAGAACGGGGAATCAGGTACGACGCCCGCAAACTTCGTCGGCAACAACGGGCACAAGCCGCTATCCGAGGGCGAACTGGTGGCTGGCACCAAGCACATCGCCGCGACTCCGCAGCACGGGCGTGGGAACGACGGATCTCTCGACGTGTGCGTGCGCGTCGAGATCGAGCAGCATGACCCGCAAGGACTCACCGAGGGCTACGGCGTCACGGTACTCGCGCTAGATTTCAGCCCCGAGTTCGGCGTCCCGGAGAGGGGGCTCAGGGGCGCGGTCAGCCAGCCGCATATGAACCAGACGCAGCAGCAGGTGGAGATGAACGGCGCGTCGTCATCATAGAGAGATGGCTACAACGTTGAATGCTCTAGCATAGGTACGGCGGGCTCGCACGGCAGCAACGCTTGGAGGGACAGGATGATGAAGAATAGAAGAAGCGTGTCACGCAGGACGACGAGGACAGATCCGTCGTCGTCCGCCGTGAGTCTTGACACCAACGGCGTTTCCGCCCTCTCTGGCGGCGAAGATACTGCCGTGGTTGCTTCGGATAGGGTGGTTGAGCTTTCGTCCGGGAGCATCAAGGTCAGAACTTCGGTGAGGATGACGAGCGTGCATCTGGTATGAACTATGTGTGGTGAGACGGACAGACAGGCAGAGAGAGTACGAGGGACAGCGTGTGTTGATCGAGACATGGATGGTGGTGGGCTTTACTATTCCCTTGTTTTTTTTTCTTGCTTTCTGCTGTATCGATACCGTCTGCATTTTTCCTTGTTCTCTCTCCTATACCTCGCTGGGGGGGGGGGGGGGGGGGGGGGGGGGGGGGGGGGGGGGGGGGGGGGGGGGGGGGGGGGGGGGGGGGGGG